>VDFB02209359.1:10000-22466 GCA_007258455.2 Sequoia sempervirens | reverse complement strand
GAGCATCCAGTGGTGTGAGGGCAATCTTGCATCACCCAAAAGATGATTTCCATTTTATTCTTGTTGTTTTCTTTTTGTAGATGTTTTTTGTATTTTTGGATACCCTTTTCGTCAAATAAGAGTTTCCAACTTTTAGAACTACTATTTTGCTTTTTTTGCTCAACTGCTATTTTAGCAGGTTTGCATTTGAAGTCGGAAGACAGAAATTTATGGGAAGGTTCAGATGGGAAAATACATACCGGCAGGAAAGAATCAGGTCAAGATCATTCATGCACCTTGAAAGTTATCTGTCCAATTTTCTGCTTTTGTCTCCCAAAACCTTCCGAGCTCAGTTTGAGGCACCAAATGATCCCGGATGGGCCTGAAAATTTGCGGAAACGCCAAAGTAGTCCACTAAAGGCCTATTTTGTGGTAAATCGTCTTTTCGAGACCTTTCCGAAAAGGTATTATCATTGAAGATCCGACGGTCGGATTAAAAGTTATGGCTGCCGGAAGTTGGTGCATATTTTAGAAATGTGCTAATTTTCAACTATGAATTTAACTTGAATTTCAAATTGTAATTTTGGCGCCAAACCGTCAAAAATCTTATCTCGAAGGTTGTTTTTGGTTCCAAACCGAAATGGGTCTATTTAGGGGCTTGTTTCTGATTTTGGGTAACTTTTTTGGAAAAAGAAGTTCGCGATGTCAGGAAAGGGACTGGGTAATTTTCTCGTAGTTGGCAATTTGCATGTAATACGAGTTTTGGGATTTGAGTATCCCTCTCGTGATGTAAGAAGTTCAATATTTATGAATAAAATATTATTCTCTATTTGTGAGTGTATTTCTATGTCTCGGTTTGCTCCTCGCTAGCATGTCTCCAAACTATTGTGGAAACTTTCTCTCCAAAGAATTGTTCTCTAAGTTCAACATCTTAGTAGAAGAGAAATTTTTGAAATTGGCAGGAATGTTACTTGTAAGCTTGTTATTTGAGAGATACACAACCTT
The DNA here is from genome assembly GCA_007258455.2 of Sequoia sempervirens. NCBI lineage: Eukaryota > Viridiplantae > Streptophyta > Pinopsida > Cupressales > Cupressaceae > Sequoia > Sequoia sempervirens. The sequence continues at coordinate 21,482 of VDFB02209359.1, read as the reverse complement.
TATTTGGCATATAGAAGGTGGAATACTACCATTGAGATAATTTCAAGAGAGAGAGATATATATTCAAGATGATGTTCACCAATTTCTTCTAGAATGAATCCACTGAGTTGATTGTTTGACACACCCAACACTAATAGGCAATTAGAATGAAGCGGACGCTAACCTTGTAAATTATTGCTATGCAAATCTAGAGTCTGTAATTGACTTCCCATCAATGAATGAGGTAGAACTACTACAAAGTGATTATGAGAAAGATTGAGATACAAAAGAGAATTGACACCCCATATCCATTGGGGAATATTTCCTACAAGACTGTAGTTGAAAAAATCCACATTGACAAGCTCATATTGAGTTATTAGGAATGTTGGAAACCTGATGTCCATGTTGCATTACCCTAAATCCATTGTTGCCAAAGAGAATTTAGGAATCCATGTCGACCTGATCTTTACAGTTAAAATATTATCAGAAATATCTACCTGGGAAAGTTGGCTGAGATTATCAAGGTGAGACTTTGAAGAAACCCCACTTAACCTATTAGAGTATAGGAAAAGCCTCCAAAGTTTAGAAAGATTTGAAATGTTGAGATGGATAACACCTTCTAATTTTTTTGTTGCTTAGATCAAGCAATTCTAGAGATGATAGTCAGCCAATGGAAGGGGGATTTTACTCATCAATGCATTGTGGCTCAGATTGAGGTTTGAAAGGTAGTGAAGCTTAGTGTCAAGGGATGGAATGCTTCCCTTCAATTGATTGTTACTCAAAACAACATGTCGATGGTTTGAAAATTCCGTCAACAATATTGGGGGAATGCATCCATCTAACTACTTGTTAGAAAGATCAATATAGGCCAAAGGAAAAGGTCTTCCCAAGGGAGGTCTATCCCCAAATGGCGAGATGTACCCTCTTAACTATTATTAGAGAGATACAATTCTTTAAGTGCTGGATTTTCCATCGTAATTGGAATACTTTTGACATAAGAGGATGAGAGATCCAAGAGAGTTAATGAGGAAATGTTGGAAACAGAATCTAGAATACTTCCTCCCACTAGTTATTTTGTACCAAAGAAGAAGGGTGTGAAGGGAAGTAGAGTGTTGGGGTAGGATGCTTGATATCTTCCCTTCCAAATCCAATTTACTGGGCAAGTCCGATAGTTGCAATCTTGGAAGGCTTAGTAGGGTAGAAGGGATGCTACCATTGAATTTGTTATAAGCAAGTTAGAGGTGAGTTAGATTGGTGAGGTTGGGAAGGGAAGGGGGAATTTCTCTAGAGAGTGAACAAGAGGACATTTGAAGATGGGTTAGAGTGTACATGGTGGAGGAAGCGTTGTCCAACTCATTGCTTTCTACTCCCGACATATCCACTTCATCCAAGATAAGCTCTCATAAATATCTCATGTTTCTCTTCCAATTTCACATGTCCACCATTCTCAACCAAATCCAATGGTAGACAAAGAGATCCAAGTAGTGCAAAGAATACATGTTGCCCAACTTTGTAGGAATATCTCAACTAAACCCAACCCATGATAAATTCAAGTAGCACAAACTATTGAGTCTGCCCAATCTAGGAGGGATGGGAACTCGAGAGAAGTTATTGAAGTTGAGATCCAAGTCCTCCAATTGTTCCATATTGAACAATGGGGAAAGAAAATACCAAGCTAAAATACTCAAAATCCTTTTGAGATTAGGGCGATCACCATAATCATAATGAGCATCCTCAGAATTGTGTAGATCCAAACGAATGACATGAACAATGTGAGGATGGAATTGGATTGCTTTCCACTCACAACAATTGAAACCATGCCATGAGTTTAGTATTTGGGAGGGATCAACAACAGATTCCTTGAAATGAAAAAGTGAATCTCTTTCATGGCCCAGACAACACTAACTGCCATTAACGTGGAAGAGTAGAACAAAAGCTACAACTGCCCAAAAAATTTTGATTACATGCCACACACACCATTTGTTAGCCTCTAATTGAATATATAAAGAATACCTTGAATCCACATCTCTAATTCTTTGTGTGAACGTGAGTGAAGAAGTTCTAAGATATCTAAGAAAATAATGGAAAACTTGATAAATATATGATGACTCAATAAGGTATTGCAACATATTGGATGGGAGTAAGAGCTATCATGTCTTCTAATGATTATAACATGTGTAGTATTTTAATTATCTTTCTAGAATAAGGAGACTAAACATGGAAGTAGAAGTACCTCCATTATTTTGTGAGAAACAACTTTCCAAGTAAACCAAATTTGAAGCACACTAAAAGGTGAATAAATTACTCAAACCACATTGAAGGCGTCAATCTTTTGTGCAATGAACTTTCCCTTCACTAGCAATTACAAAAATCTTCACTAAGTTGACTGATATGAATGTGGTAAAAAAAATCACTTTATAAATTAAGCCGAGAGGCTTCATCAGTGACAACCAATGATCTGTGTAAACAAAAATGAATTAGGTTCAAATTTATAGGCAATTGGCAGTAATGGAAGAGGAGGCATGAAAGTAACTAAATTTTTTGACAAAAAACCATTCCATCGCTTTGCATGCAAATTGACAATTTTAGGATACTAAGTTAACAACTTTTGTGCATAAATAAAAACAAGTTGTCATGTAGTTTGTCCTAGGATTTTGATGTAATTATTGTTATCACATAAAAATACTTTGATGCTTTTTGATGTGTGTAAGAGGTGTTCTATAATTTGCTATGAATTGTAGGTGCTTAGATGACTTTGATGCTTTTGTAGGTTCATTTTTTGGAATTACACAACAAACCTAGGTCACTTGCACAAACAATAGATCTAAACTAGGGTAGAAAATGGATAACAATAAGAATCAAAATCTATTCCTAGGAATGATGTAGATGGAAATAGGTAAAGTTCAACTTATGGGCCAAATTTGAGTAGAAATTGTACCATTTATAATGATTGTCATTGTAGAAAGGATAACCTAGACAAATTGATCCCAAAAAAAAGGGAAAATTTAAAGGTATACAATTTTTACCATTACATTTTACCCTTAATTTAATTTTTTTGGAGTGTATATTTTTTTCTCCCAATAGATTTTTCCCTGCATAAAATAGTGTTTTGGTGTATCTTTGTTGTGTATTCCTTTTTATAGCTACATGACCGGTTTAGTTTTTACACATACACCTCTCATAAATTAGTAAATAGGAAGCATATTACACAAATCTACTTTTTATTTAGTATCAAATCCTAATCACCTCAGATTCTAGGTGTTAGGGACTAGGATTTTTTGTACTAATCTTGGATTGAGAGGTCCAATTATTGTAGAAGAAGATATTCCCATAGAAAAATTATAAGCACATCAAGGATAGAAATGGAGAAGTTATTGGGAACAAAATTTTAGTTTTGGAAGCTTAATATGGAGGATATGCTTCTTGATGAATATTTGTAAGTTGTAGTATATAGATCCAAACTTACAACTTTGTCACAAGAAGACAAAGACAAAATTGACAAAAAAGTGAAAGGTCTCATTAGGATTTTCTCTCAAAAAAATTAATTGTTGAATGTGTTGGGATTTTTTTCTACAAACCTCAATTCTAAGGGATGACATAATGCCTATATTTTTGGATCAAGTCAATTCAAGCATGGAAACAAACATATAATTAATTTTTTTTACAAAAAACCATTCCATCGCTCTGTAGGAACTTGTTTCAAGTTCATATCAGGTATATATCCTTCACATTTTTATTTCCTTGTTGTATTCATTTGATGTTTGTATTCTGCACCATGACCTTTCAATTTCAAATGCTAGTTTGTTTCCATGTTTGCTAGGTTCATTGCAAGATATTATGTGAGTATCCAGGGAAAAATATCACATTCCATATTCATTGCGCATTGTAGATTTGTGATTCAAACTTTAGACCTTCGTATTTTTTTGTGTCTGCTTTAACCCAAATGAATAGATGGGAGAAAATATAAGTCCAATGAAATCTCTAGAAGTTGCATGGACATTATGTCATGCCCACGTATGAACCCCAAAGGAACTAATAACAATGATTTTTTTTTTTTTTTTAAAAGAATATAATAACATACTTAAGCATTATAACATAACAATGTATTATGAGGCACAACTAGTTCCAATGGGGTACACGAAGTGACATGACTACACTAACCCATAACAACGATAATAAGATAACAATAATTAATCTATTACGCAAATCTATTCATTCCCATTTCATCATTTAAAATATTTATCAACTATATCCATATTAATAACATATGCACATATGACAATACATGGAATTATAAAGATATAAAATGTTACATATTTCGATAGATACAACATAACATAACCAACTATTACAAGTGATCGTTCCTAATTAAATACATGGCTTGCATATACATTACATCCAAATGATAGTAAAATACAATTGTCAGAACATACATCTCAATAACCACATATACAATTTACAAGGTCATCCCAACACACGTGGGAGACGATACATCAATAAATACATTACATCAGGAGTATATACATCTATCTGGTACATAAGGACACTGGATCATCAACATCCTCCAAAAGCCCTGCAATAAGAAAATACATCTGCAACAAAAAGGGAACCCAATGGGGTGCGAAGCACATTCCACCCAACCACCCCCGTGCTGAGAGTAGACAAGGAAGGGTCCCCGACCAAGCACGCTAACAATAACAAAGACTAACTCCAAAAAGACAACTTAACATCAAGGATCACTTAGAAACTCAACAATGACAAAACCAAAGGGACACAACAACAAACCACTTCAGAACATAACAACAAGTCAGAATCACAACATCCATGATACTCAAGGCATAATAACAAAGACCTTATCCAACAATAACCAAAGAGAAATCAATAAATCGCTTAGCCACTACAGACACAATATCACTTAACAACTACACCTACAAGGTCACCTACAACTGCAATCACAAAGTCACTTAACACAAGGTTACAATGCTTCCAGAGAACAAAGATCAAGAACATCGCACAATAACTAGCTAACTGTTGACATAGGAAGAGTGTCATGCATAAATTGCCATGAGTTACCCTGGCTCAACCTTCCTAGGCTACCGGACCCCCATCCTGGGTTACCCTGGCTTGCCTCTACCGGCCGCCGGACCCTCACGCAAAACTATGCATCCCATCTCATCTCGAGCCTTATCATTCACTTGCTTCACGAGAGAGACATCCTTTATCTTTATTAGTGTGAAAGCCCCCCCATTAATTCATTTAGATTATCACTTAATTAAACTCTAGTTGAGTTACCCTGGCGCCCCTTTGTGTGCCGGACCCCCACAAAGAGCCACTCTCCTATCGACAACACACAAGGCACGATACCACAATAGGTAACTAAACAACATAAACTCTCCAATCCAAGGAGAAAACAAAACAAGGAACTCACTCCATACACTGGAGGAAACCAATTCAAAATACACACTCCTTCCAAAGGAGGTACAATTCTCATTACCCACTCCTATTTCCTAGGAGGCACAAATCCCGTTCGTGGAAACCGGGTACAACATCATAGTACAATACATCAAGGCGATTCACAAAATGAACCTCTACACATAACATCCCACTCTAGAGAATTTCTCTGGAAGACTTACATAGACCATTAACCCCATTTGCCCGACATGGAGAATAAAAGAAACATGATAAAAAAAACATTCCAGACAACTCAAAATCTAATGTTCGGGTTTCCTAAACCCAGTTAAACACAATTTCCAATCTTGCTTTTTCTCAAACAAAACACATCAAATTCACTTCCTAACATTGAAGTATTTACAACCCAATCATCCACTCTAAATTTTACAAGTAACTTCTCTAATCAAAGCATTCAAGTAAGTACAGTCATTCGACTAAAATAATCAATCACTTTTCTAGTTTCACGATTATATTCCCTAAATTTTACAGTCATGATCCAAAACCAACATTTAAATAAATAACGTCATCGATTTAAGATTGAAACAATCTTTTATTCTAAGGTTCACAATTAACTTCATACTCAAAACATCTTACTAAGTGTATAATCAACTATTTTAATAATTAAACATTTAATTAAACTACTTAACCTATATTTCAACATAGTATCAATAACTTAATTCAAATCAATATTTTCAATCAAACCTATGCTAAATTTTTCAACTATCATACTTTTAAAAATTATAATTTTAAATAAATATAAATATAAATATATATATATATATATATATATATAACTAACTATTATATAAAAAAAACATATTAAAAAAAACACCCATCATATATAAATGCATACGAATTAACCAAAACTTAAATTTAAATTTTAAATTTTAAATTTAATAAAATTTTAAAAACGAATTTCATTTAATAATAAATAACAAATAAATAAAAAATACATATTAATAACAGCCATTCGCTGCCACTGTGGTACACAGTACCACAGTCGCCTGTGGTACTGTGTACCACAGGGTAGGCCGTGGCAGGCCGCAGCCCCATAGGCTGCGACCATTGCACTGCGGGAGGCTAATAAGACACCACCATTTGGGGTATGCCCCTAATTCCCCCACCCCATATATATTTTGTTTTATAATTTTTTTTTTTTTAAATTCGTTTTTACATTATTATTTTATTTAATAACTTTTCTTTTATTTTTTTTAATATATTTCATTTACAAAATTTCTGTGCACGGAAATCCGTGGCAAACAGATAAAAATTATTTATTTTAATAAATATTTCGTACGACACCTATTACGAAAATAATATGAATGTAAACATATAAAAATAAAGAGAATGCACAGTTTATTTACACAGTAAATTTTAAAATCTAATATATATATATATATAATATATTTTAAAAATAACCTTATATATATATATATATATACAGAATCTCAACATAATCATCAAAATAAATTGTTTTTCCTCACATACCCACTACAGATCAGGCAACCAATCACGAATAATAACAAAGAAAATATTTATTTTAGTAAATGCATAAATATATATATATATACACCCCTAAAATTTTAATAGAATAAAAGACAATCAATTTGGTTTCAGAGGCTATTAATTTTTAACCCACAAATTGCATCCGATAATCAAATGATTTTCATTCTCAGAACAATATTTTTCTCAATCATATTGTATTAATGAACTACAGAAGATTTAATTTAGTTTTCAATAGAAATCAATCAAGAATATAACGCAACCAAACAAAACCCTCTTTCAAACAAAATATCGATTTAAAGTATTACAGACATGATTTTCTTTACAGAACAAAAAGAATAAATAATAAATTTTATGGAACCTGGAGTCCTTCGTTCGGAGAAGAATCCCTTCTGAAGCCCCGCTCGATTTCCTTCTACAGCTCTATTCCCGAATCCTCGCCTATAGCTCTTTTCTTGATCTTTTTCCCTCAACCTTCTTCTGAATCTCTCTTTTTTTTCAACCACAATCATTTTTTACCAGGGCACACCAAAATCCCCAAAACTATCTTTTTTCAGATCCAGAATAATAGAGTAAGAATTTGTGTGTGAATCCTTCCCCCATAAAAATAATAAATCACTAATTACAATCAATAAATCTTTTTCCGCTTTCTTTTCCAAAAAGCCCCCTTTCTTATTTGTCCTTTTTCAGCTTTTAAAAGCTCACATTTATCTAAAATTTTAATTGAAATAATTTATTTAAATTTAGATATTATCTTCACATAATTTCCTAATTTAATATTAATAAAAATAATATTTAATTACTCTCAACTATATTAATTTAATTATAATTATTTTCACTTTTAATTAATTAAATCATTTTTAATTTACAATCTATTTCAACTTAACATTTTTCTAACTCTCAAATAAATCAAATAACAATGCAACATTAATTAATTATTTTATGAAATACGATTAATTAATTAAACACTAACCAAGAATAAAATAATACTCAACATGAAACTACATACAAGACAAGACAAAACTTCATCATACACAACAACTCACAACAGACGACGGACTTGGGACGGGGACACTTCCAAACCTACTCCCTTTTTCAACTTTTACCCATTGGTTAATTTATTGCTCGCCCTGTCCTGCCGAAGCAGTGGAATCGAGACTTATTCCTGCAATCCTGCATCCAAATAAACGTCAAGTAGCACATGTATATATATAATCAACATCCTATCATGAGAAGGAATCGTGTACCAGTGTGGCACTCGTGAACGAGTGATGCTACACTGCCTTCCTCACCCAATCTATTTCTAACAATTATATTATCAATAACGAGCTAACATTTCTAACCAAATTGATCATAAGATAACGTGATACCTAACTAATGTATCAAAACTAATTATTAAACAATTTGCATTATAAATAATACTAAATTAAATAACATCACCATAGAATCATCATATTGACATATAAACATTAATGACAAATCATTTAAATAAACAAATAATCCAAACAACACACAGAGTATCATAAATCATACTAATAATTTCATATCAAATGATCATGTCCACTAAAGGGATAATAACATCATCAAACTATGAACCAACCAAATCAAACCATAATAGTATCACCATAGTATCAACATCAAGTTAACACATAGAAATTAATAAATCCAAACAGCAGGGTATTACACATTATTACAAATGAAGCAACATCAAAATCACCATAAACTTAATTGTACATAGCCTTGGACAAACTTAGCATCTGAAACTTTTCTTTCCTTTGGATCTATGGAAGTTTCTGAGCATATTACATTTGGTTTACTTTACTTTGTCAAATTTTTAAGTATTTAAGATAATAATATGTTTTAATTGTTGAGTTTCCTTTTCTTTCAAGATATCACAAATGGTCGATCAGATTTTTGTTGCCCAATCAGTTTATTTTCAAAATATTGTTTATTTAGATGATTTGAATTCAAGGAAACTCTAGAACTAATACTTATTTCATATCTTCTTTATATTGTAGCAAAAATTCATTTTGTCTTTCATATACTCTAGCCCTAACTAAGTTTAAATATGGTTAAATCTTAGAGGGATCTCCAACCTCTCAAGAAGGTTGTGTGTGAATGTCATAATGGTGCAATAGAATATCATATAATGACTATTGGAGGATTCTAACACCTAGTGAGCATTGGCATAAACATTAGGGCCAGGAAGAATTATTTAAATAATTTTTTCTGTAGAATTATGCATTATTTTAAAATATAGTCTGATTATTTATAAACTATTATCAAAACTGGTAGTATTAAGAATGTAATTACAATGGATTGTTAAACAATTTTGAATGCCTCTCTATCGAAAGTCACAACAAAATCTTGAAGATCATTCTGCAACAATTGTAACTACTCCTCAGTGCAATATTATAAATTAGGAATTTCGCATTGTAAAGGGGTAGAGCTAGATATAAAAAATTCCAGTAGTTGTAGTGGAGAATTAATGCACACACTATGTAGCCAATTTATAAAAAAAACACTTTGTTTATCAATATTTTTTGTATAGTGAATGATGAATATGAATTAATTCAGTTAATCTTCTTGTTATCTACGTTCTTTGAATATTAATCATTCAAATTATTTATGTGCACACTCATGGCTAAATAAGAAAGATGAACCTTTCAAGTATTTTCTTTCAAAAGCTCACATCATTTTCATTGACGGTTATGCTCAAGTATTTTTCAGTAAATGCATAGAAAGAGAAAATACAATGGGGATTTTATCTATATGTCTAACTGATTTTCGTTTGTTTGGAGCTTGATGCAAGGTAGCATGTACCACAATCTCCAGAGATGGAAAGTATCATTTGAGTAAAGAGGTGGTGTTGGAATGCTTTGGAAAATTCCATCTAAGCTAGGGTTAGGTCAAAAGGATCTACGAACCCTAGAAGAGTGTAATAGGAGTCCTATTTTGAGGTAAGTATTTTATGTGATTATTGGATGTGGTTGTGTTGTAGGTGGCTTTAGGGTTTTGAAAACCAATTTCCCTACCTTCTTTTTGTCAATGAAATTAAACCAAACAAGAATATATGCACATGTAGGAGGAACCTGCATACACCATTGCGGGTGTACGCATATGGATGTAATCACATGATGGTAGGTGAATTTACAAGCCTGTGATTGTACACATGCATGCATATGCACATACGTGTATTGTTGCATATAGGCCTAAACATGTGCACCAATGACTGTTTAATTTAATTATCCCTTTCCTAATAGGAAACCTAATTTTTGGCACCTAAACTCATTGGTATGGTATTATCACCTATTGAGTTTGAAATTATGTCTGATGACCTATATATATTAACATTATTACTCTTCTTTAGGCAAGGTATAACCATGATGCATGACATCGCCTTGAGGTATTAACTAAATAATTTTATACCTCTCTTAAGGTTTGGAAGACCAATGATTAATTTATAAATATTTAATTTCATAATATTTTTCAAAAGCGAATATTTTATTAAATTTAAAGGAGGAAGTTATAATGTTTTACCACCAAATTTTTTGGAGGTAAAGATTCAAATATTAATTATGTAATTTTATCCCTCTCATTTGAATAGAGGAAATGAGGCCATCTTGAGTTGGTGGGATAAGTTACATCCTTATTAACTTTTAAATTAAACCATATTGCCATAATTTTGGACGTAGGCTAAAATCTTGCTTAGTGGTTCCCTTTTTTAAGCCACAAAAGTGGTGTAGCATCTAAGAAGATTTTGCTCGCTATATCCACCACCTTGAAAGATTTTTTTTTCATTGATACTTTATCATGCTCAACTTTATTGAGGAGGGAGTTAGAAAAAATTGAGGAGGTGGTTATCTTAGCCACCTAATATTCAATTGACCTCCTTTAGTTGAAGAAAAATTCTCATTCAACAAACTCGTTTATGGCTAGGAAGGGAGGAGAGGATTCAATGGTTTTGGATTGTAAGGAGGAAGCTATCAATATTGAAATTAGGAGAGCTATTTGGGGATCAAATTGCTTTTAAAGAGAAAAGGAATAGAGATGAATACAATAGGAGGTAGGCTGAGTTGAAGAAATACTAGGAGTTCTTGTTCCCAGTTTCTCATTTTCAGATTTATCAAGTTCCAAAATTTTATACAAGCGCGTATTGCTCTTGAGTAACTTATTCTATGAGATATCAGTGTTTTCTTGATACAAGATAATCTTGTGAGAAAATACATGTGTGCCATTCTTTTAAACCGATATCACTATTTCTTGTTTACAATTTGATCTCTACAACATGGTTAGAGTGAGTTGTAGTAGAAAGTTCATTGTTTATATCTTGATTGACAAAAATCCCTAGCTACATTTCTTGGTGCCTTAATGGTTATTCTGGAAAGAGATTTTAGGATGAATTTGTAGCATGCTTTAATTTTCTTTTGCTCTTTTCCAATCTAAAATGAAAAGAAATTCAAGAAGTTTAGCATGAAGTTTATCCAAGAACAATGCTATTATAAAAGAAGATAAGAGTCTAAATATTGGAATGTGCATGCAAATGTTT
>VDFB02209359.1:0-5000 GCA_007258455.2 Sequoia sempervirens | reverse complement strand
CTTAATGTTCTCACAACTCCTACTCATATAAATATTTGAAAAATCTAAAAAGAATCATTTTGTAGATCTATAAGGGTATCAAAAATCTAATAGTTTTAATTGTTTAATTGTTGTTTATATTTATATTTTATTTTTCACTAAAATTATTTCATTAGCACAAAAAATGAGGTTGATTGTCTTTTCAAGAAAGAATATTAATGTTTATTAAAACATATGATGCAAAAAACAAGTATTCTTCTTATGATTTGGAATTCTATGCTTTAGTTAAATATTTAAAGAAATGGCGACATTATTTGCCTCCTAAAAAGTTCATTGTATACATGGATAACTATACTTTGCAATTTATCAACAACCAACCCAAATCGAATCAAAGACATGCCAAGTGGGTTGAGTATCTCCAAGATTTTATTTATGTTTTAAAGCATAAAAGTGAGAAAATGAATAAGGTTGATGACGCTTTGAGTAGAAGTAATTTATTGTTATATGAAATACAAACTAACCGTGTGGGCTTTGAAAGTTTCAAGGAGTTGTATGTAGACGATGTATATTTTAAGGAAGCATCTGTAGCTTGCAACGATCCTATTTGTAGGATTAGAGAACCATGGATGGATTACATGATTCAAGAAGGTTTGTTGTTCAAGGGAAACAAGTTGTGTATCCCTATGGGCTCCATGAGAGACAATTTGTTGCAAGAAAAGCATTTTGGTAGTCTTGTTGGTCACTTTGGATAGGATAAGACTTATCTACAATTGAGCACACATTAATATTGGTCGAGTGGATGTGAAGAGGTATGTGGAAAGGTGAATTTTTTTTCAACATGCTAAAGGAAGAAGTCAATTTATGCTAGGCTTTATCAGCCATTACTAGTTCTAACCAGGCCTTGGGACTTCATGAGTATGGATTTTGTTTCGGGTTTGCCTCATACATAAAGGAGCAATGATTCAATCTTTGTAGTGGTAAGATTTTTGAAAATGGTGCATTTCATACCTTGTAAGAAGAATAGTGATGCCACTAACATTGCTAATTTTTTCTTTAAAGAAGTTGTAAGGTTGCATGGTATTCCAAGAAGCATAATTTTTGATAGGGATATGAAGTTTGTGGGTCATTTTTGGAGGACCCTATGGAAGAAATTGGGTACAAATCTGAACTTTAGTTCTACTTATCATCCAAAAACATATGGTCAAACTAAGGTTGTGAATAGAAGCCTTGGTAATTTGTTAAGGTGTCTTGTTGGTGGTTCACCTAGAAATTGGGATTTGATATTAGCACAGTATGAATTTTCCTATAATGATTCTCCAAATAAAAGTATAGCTTTTAGCCCTTTCTATGTGATGTATTGCATGCACCCACGAGGTATGTTTGAATTTAGAGATCTTCCTAGAGTGGAGAAGAGGAGGGCAGATGGAAAGGATTTTACTCAATTCATTCATAAGATTCAAGAAGGGCTAAAAGAAAACATGGCAGATAGCAATCTGCAATACAAGAAGTATGTTGATGAAAAGTGGAGGCAATTGCAGTTTCAGATTGAAGACCTTGTATTTGCTCACCTTCAGAAGGAGAGATTTCCTATTGGAACATACAATAAACTAAAGATGAAAAAGATTGGCAGGAAGATTGGTCCCTATTAGATACTTAGGAAATTCTTTGCCAATGCTTATGAGATTTCCCTACCCATAGATTTGAATATATCTCCTATTTTCAATGTGGCAGATTTGTATCCATATAGCCTAGGGATATAGAAGCAGATGGCACTAAAACATGAATTTTATCTCTTGAAGAGCAATCTAGAACAGTCTTTACTTCACAGTAGATAGAATGCATTTTGGACAAGCAGTTACTGAAGAAGACCCGTAAGCATGAGTACTTTAAGTATCTCATCAAGTGGAGCAATCATCCCATTGAAGATGCTTCCTAGCTCATAGAGGATGAGATCAATTAGAGGGGTCATTCAGTTACAGACCTCATGAGTAGGAGCTCATGAACTTTTTCCTGCCTGGGGAGTTTGATGCAGAGCATCGCATCTCTTATCTTCCTTTTGTTATGTTTCTTTCTTTGTTTGCTAAATTTTGTTTTGTGTTAGTGTATTTTATTCTTTATATTTTTTAAACACCTCTTTTTGTCGAAATTACAATAGTTGGCAATTGTAAGCAAAGTAAGAGTTAGCAAATCGGAAGTTATCCTTTATTATTGTAACTATTGATTAGATCAAAAATTGCAGGTGACCTGTATTTGGAGGGAAGAGGATGCTGAATAGGGTTTAGTTTGATGTTGTTGTAGAATAGGGGGTTACCTATTGAAAGGAACTTGACGATGGGAAGAAAGAGTCTTTCAAAAACTCAGAAACATCAATCATTTGGTTGAAGTGTCGAGTCATTTTGAATATGGGGATTTTGAATGTAAACTGGCCACCCCATGAAGTCCACAAGTGAATTGAAATGTAAATCTCCTATTGAATGAAATTAATTTTTTTCTATTTTCGAGCAGTTTGAATCAATAGTGCCATTGGAAAACATATTTTTCCATCTTGTTCTTTCTGTTAGTGATTTTGTGTGATCAACGTATTAGCTTGTGTTTTCTATTTCATTCCTGATTACTTTCATTGAAAGTTTTTTGAGTGTTTTTTTTGTGAATTAACTCCTCAGAGACCAATGAGGTTTTCCATCATTTAGTTATCTTGTAACATTACAATGGGTTTGGTCCCAACTATGACAACCCATAGATCTTTGTCTATAAGTATATCGTCCCTTTGAACTTTCACTTGACTTGAAGTTTGTGTTGATGAGCCTTTATGTCTATATTCTTGACATGCTTTCCCTTTTTCTACAGAAAAATCTCCTTTCACAAAATTTATCACTCAAATTAAATTTAAAACAAAAAACTTTGGTCCCAACACCTAAGATTTGAGATCATCAAGATTTGTATCAAATGAGAGGAAGTAGAGGTGTGAAATGCACTTCCTACACTAATTTATGAGAGAATATATATACAAAAATTATAATTACAAGGAAATAAGCACAAGAGAAATATGCCACATTCTAGTGATTTATGTGGAGAAAACCTTTTGAAGATAAAATTCTCACTCCAAAGAAACTCAATGTTTTATTCAATAATAAAATGTTTTCAATGTACATTTGCAAAGACTTAGTGTTTAGAAGAGTATTACCAAAAAGTAAAAAGAAAAAAAAAATAACATATTACAAAACTCACTATGAAACATCCATATCAATCACAAAATAAATATGAAAAATAATATATAAAATTATCAAATGATAATCATGAAACCATGAGCTAAAACCAAAGAAAACATGGCATCCAAGTGTTGGGTCAATCTATTTTAGCTTCATTATTTTCACTCAAACATGCTTTATGATGTGGTAGCCACAACTTTGAGAGACCATTAATTTTTATCTAACAAGTCAAATGAAGTCCATTTTTTATATTGAAAAACAGAAAGAAATATATGTTGACGCAACCATTTTTTTAAACCAAGCTCAACCTCTAATCTCCTAAAATTATTATTTTTTGTTTTAAAATAAAAACATAAAATTGAGAGCACATCCAACTATTTAGCAAATCTAAAATATCTTCTACTCATCATTTAATCATATAAATTAATTTAAAATATAAATATTTTGATTGACTTTTGATTTATTTATAAAATTAAGACTTCTAATTATAAATCAAATCTTATTAAACTAAAGAAAGAAAACTCTTAAAAAATAGGAAAGCTAATTTAAACCTATTTAAATGTGAATATTTAACCCTTCAAAAAATATATACATTACTAACTAAAAAAACTAACCCTAAGACACTTGATTATGACTCTACTTAGACATCAAGTTGTATCTTTGACAATAATTATTAATTTAATTGAAAATAAAAATACAAGTTTTCATTAATTAATATATAGAAATTATACTATTTCTTCTAGAGTACTAAAATACATCATGTGAAAGAAATTAAACACTTAGATGATGCATGCAAAAATTTCAAAATGTCTAATCTCGAACACTTGTATATAAAAATACCCAATAAATCACCATCTTTAGTAGACACAAAAATTACTTTATGGAAATAAACCTTGACACTATGATGGAAATAGAGTTAAAAATGGAATACAAAAGGAAGAAATTTTTGACTTGTATAATTGAAATGCTCTAATAAATATTGCAACTATTTAGCTGCATTTCAACTGTAAAAGAGAAAATAGTATAGAGAAAAAAATCCCATCTACTTGCACATTCAAATATAGGTTGGACATATATTTTGCATTGAAAAATGTTATTTGTAGATTCCAAACATTATTGACTTGTTAATTGGGTCTTCTTTCAATTGATTTCTATAGTTAATGTTTGGTTATAATAATCTCAATTTAAATGGCTATTTGTAGACATTAGAAGTAAATTAATAGGTGGGCAAGATTCGAGATGGGGACCGCCACCATGATATGCTATTATGATTTATGCTTATTGTAAATTGAATAATTTAATGAGGAAGTAAGTGACATTGTCAAATGTGGAGCAGAAGTATAATGAGATAGAAAGATGTGTGTTTTTGACTAAACATCTCGAATCACTTCTTTGTTTTAAGATGTATGTTTTTGACTAAACATCTCTAATCACTTCTTTGCTTTAATGTGGTATAAAATACATTTACTCTTGTTTAATTTTTTTTTTATAAGTCAATAAAAATGAGCCATGAACTCTTCCTCTATGCCTCTATTTTGTCATCTAACTAGAGGATTATTCTTTTATCATCTAATATAGATCTAGAGATCCAATCAATGTAGAAAACATAAATTCTTTATTATTATATTTTCTACTAATAGAGGATATTAAATATGTAAACCAATAACATTATATTGCTTTCTTTAAATTTAACATATTTTAATTTATGGTAGCTACTTCCAATTTTGGACATATTTCTAAGATTCCTTTAATCACACACTAAAGGCTACAATGAATATATATATATATATATATATATATATATATATATAT
>VDFB02209358.1:0-25333 GCA_007258455.2 Sequoia sempervirens | reverse complement strand
AGAAATATACACTACAAGGGCTTTCACCTCGTGTTTCTCCATCTCAGAGAAATATACATTACAACAAATCTTCATGATGATGTGACTCCCTCTGAAGCTTCAAGTACTTGCATCAACCTCCTGACCTCCTCATCCAAGATTGCCTGCAATGTTTGCCTTAGAGCAACGATTTCCAATGCACACTTCTGACACTATTGACTTGTGAGAGTTCAGGATTGTCCTTCTCGACCTCATCCCAGATCACCCTATTCTAAATAGGTTTGCAGAGCTTGCAATTCTGTTCTCGGCAGCTGAAGAGGTCTTCCAAGTACTTGTAGCACCTGGCCTTGCAACACTGCAATCCACTTAGCTGGCACCTTCACTTCTTCTCAGTGAGTCATAGAACTCCCTCTTGATCCCTGCCTCAACACAGAGATTACAAAAATCCTCTGGAAGTGAACTCCCCTCCATTGATGGATCTCAGAACCTTAGTCCTCTTCTTGGACATGATCTCAACTCGTGTCTTGAATTCTTGGAATTTAACTCCCTCTAAATGTTATTTCCTCCTCTTCGAAGTAGCTGATTGCAATGACAATCCGTATAGGTTCTTCGTTGTTTAGTGTCTTCATCTTTCTCAATCTTCTTTGTTGATGCAAACTCTCCATCCAAGGCTGACCCAACCTTGTGCCCTCGAGAGATGTCTCCGGTGAAGTTATGTGCCACCAACTCAGTCTCATGGCTGCAAGCTAAGTCTTCATGTTTGTTCATTTCTCTAGTCGGCATGACTTCCTCACCTGATGCCTCAAGCTCTTCCTCCCTTTGAATTCTTTATGCAATCTCTCTCCATCGTGCATTTTAGAGAGATTAATAATAGTTCATAGATCAAACTACCCTGAAGAGAATTATACAGACCAATGCTAGAAGCATACACGATTCACTATTCCCAATGTTGTTTGCATGAATTATTATTAACTACATGATTATTTAAATCCATGATCATTATTCAAAGGTACAAACATAAAATACTTATCTCTTTAATAGCACTCTTTAGATCTATTTTGTAATGAACCGGTCCAATTTTTTTCAATTCTCAAATTACAATCAGCAATGCAACACACCCGTTAGGGTTAGATAAATCAAACCAGCAGTTACAATATAACTCTTTGCCAAGAATGCGCACTCAATCTCAACAAGAGAGAGGCTATCATATGGCAAGAGGATCGTCAATCCATTAATCAAAACTGCAACTGGAAGTAACTCTAACCAAGAATGTGTCCAAGATGGATGAGCATATGGTCAGAGGATCTCTACCACTACAAATGCTGAAAGTAAACTCAACACCCAGAATGTGCTTTCAAACCCGGAGTGGGAATGGAGCTACCATAGGGCTGAGATGTACGATATTACAATGCAAATCAAAGTAAATAGGCGGCAAGCCAGCCTCTTCCACTTATTCAGTGGGCAATTACAAACATGATAAGCAAAACTGAGAGAAATGCTGACAGTACTACTGTTCAGCTTACAATGAGAAATAGAATGCTTGCAAGATCAAGAATTTAAGCTCTACAAGTTGCTGCAATAGTAAAGATGTCATCCACTAGGTCAATAATGAATTCCTAACACCCGTCCTTCGCTAATATGCAATTTTCTCAAGTCTGATCTGACAGACCAGCAACATGAAATACAAAACCAGCAATACATAAACTCAATGAAAAGCTCACAACTCACTCATTTCTCACTCAAATTACATGAAAACTGATGCAAAATACTCTTAAAATGATGGCGCCTAGTTTAGTTATGAGAAAGGAGAGCTAAAAGTGGCTATTAATTAATGGCACGGATCCCAAAGCACTCCAGAAAGGGCGCCCTACAAGGAATGACGAATTTGCTTTATAAAATCATAAACTTCGTATTAAAATCTGCAAATATTCATGAAGGGTCGTTTCCAACAGAGAAAACCAATGAGACAATACCCAAAACAACTCTTTTTGTATTTTTTGATTTATGAGTGAAACTATAGATTCAGCCCTGTTATCAGCAACTCCAGAAAATGACATAAAATGCAATAAACTGAACTACATAAGTAAACCCAAACTACAAATGCAAACCTCACTACAAAATGTCACTCAAACAAGCAAACCTCTCCACTAGGTGCTATCCCTCAAGCACGAAGTCGAGCCAAGGCTAGGAGGCATTCATTCCTCGAAGCAATCCTGTTACCATTTCGGCAGCATAACAATATAGAAGTCATAAGATAATAAAATGAAGAGCAACTGCCTCCTTATATAGACCCTTTGAGAGAATCTCAAGAAACCTCTAGAAGGTGCGCCCCACTTCAAGACCTTTTTAGGGTTTTGACTTTGACTTGGCTGCTTCCTCAAAAAGGCGTACCTTTTCTTTAGTGATAAAATCACTTTAAAATAAAACATATTCTTCTCCAAAGGTTGGCGTCCAATTTCTCTTAAGCAATTATTCACTTTAGAAATATTAAAATATTTCCCCATGAGATGACCACCCTTAAAGTCCCCCTTTTTAAAATAACTTAAAGTTGTATTACTAGGACAAGGGGTTATTTTATAAAATAAAACATTATTGACTTTAAATAACTTATTTCTCCAAAATGAACCTCTTAAGCCAAAAATCATAATCACCCAATGAACTGCAAGTGAAGGAAAGTTGACTGAGCTGGTGCTGACTGGACCACTGCCAAATATAGAATTTACTAAAAATAGTAAATTCAAGAAGTTGCTCAGAATGTAACGCATGCGACACCATTGCGAAGCTTTCTGAAAACCCAGAAAGAGTCCGCAATCCAAAAACCCAAACTTAGAGATGTAGCCGTCATAACTTACTAAAAATAGTAAGTTCAAAAAGGTTGCCCGAAGCAATTGCAAGTCATACCTTTGCGAAGCTCTTTGAAAACTCAGAAGGAATCCAGAATCCAAACATCCAAACTCCAACAAGCAGAGCCCTGAATCTTCAAGAGAATCCTTCAAACAGCCGGAAACCCTAATTCTGCCACTGACTTGTCGATAGCAAACTGGGAATAGGCTACCAATCACTGAAAAGTGAAGTGCTAAAAATGGGGACATTACATATTTCTAGTGTTTCCAATTTGTCATGTGCATCCTTGTAGTTAAGTTGCAAGACTTCAATTTTGTTCTTAGCCTCAATAGCTTTCGATTGAATCATCCATCTTCACCCTCAATTCAGATCTGCTAGAAAACTGTTTTGCTTCGGGCTCCATAAACCTTGTTTCTGCTTCAACTGTTTTCAAGATCACATTTCTCTTGTGTAGCGATCTCCAATAACGATTCCACTTCACCTTCTTTGCATTATCCTCAGCTATCATAAAAAAACAACAATTAAATCTTGAGCTCAACACCTTTGCCCAGGTGGCAGGCGAGCTTGTCTCAATGATGATTTTGTCTTCTCCTATATGTAAGCCACTTGTATGCAAGTTACCATGATCTATCCTTGACTCAATGGCTGATATTGCGGCCCAAATCAGTCAACATAAATCCGCGATTTCGTTCAAAGGCCAAGCCCCTAAAGACAATTTTCCTGATTTTATCTTTGCATGAATAACCACCAACGAGGGCTCCAAGTTGCTGAATGTGTTGTGAATGAAGAGCACAATTTTTAATAATTTTCTATCCTCAAATTGATGAATGCAAAGCTGCAGCTGACTTCAACACCAAAATGCCACGATTTCTCAAGCAATAATATTCTCCAATAATTGACCTGTTTTGTTATTGATTCCAATGTAATCGATTCCTTGTGATGCCAAGATGATGGAATAATCTTCAACAAAGTATTCAAAATATCTTCCCTCATTTTTTGTTTTCAAGATTGTCTTGTAGACAAATCTGATTGGATTTCTTGAACCAGCTCGATACCATGTTAGTTTTTTTAGATCAGAAATGTCAACAAGCAGAAAATACAACACAATGAACAATGAACACAGTGATTACCCTGGGAAAACCCTCCTACTCGAGGGAGAAAAACCCAACAAAGAATATTCTCTTATATATCAGAATAATAAGTGCTGAAAACTGCTTACAAATCAGGCCCTAGACAAGGCCGAGTCTCGTACAATGAGAAATAACACTTCTCCTTGAAGCGAACCTTAAATGCATTAATGATAACACTTCTTCTTGAATGGAATCTACTGCTTGAAAGTTCGACCTGCTGCTGATGGAAGATGTGAACTGCTGCTGAAGATATTTGAATTGGAGTGAATGAATTGATGCCTAAAAGAGAGGACTCTATCCTCTTTATGTACCCAACTAGGCGCCCACCTTTCTAGGGCCGACCTAGAAAATACAAGTTTTATTTTATAAAAAATAAAGGCCGACCTGCCTTGAGCGAAATATAATTAGGAGAAAATGTCTCCCACCGCTACAACACTAACACTTGATTCATTCAGAAGTAGATTATACTGTTGGGAACAAATTACCCAAATTATAAGAATCATTGATTTATTGATTAATTGCTTGAGGTTCAGAAAACTAGCTCGTATTACTTGTGTTCTTCTTATGTAGCCAAAGTTATTAATTTTATTCTATAGTATCAGATTCTTTGAATCCCTGCCTCTCTCCTACTTGCTCCCTGACTGGTTCAACTCTTATTCTTATCCAGGTCATAATTCTCCTTGGAAACATCCTGGGTTCTTCAGAACTGCTGGGCGCTTAGGTGTTTTTTGGCCAATACCATGGCAGCCTCCCGAAACTGAAAAAGGAATAAAAAAGAATTTATTAAAACCTAAACTAACTCAACCTTATAACCTCATGTTCCCTTGCCCCTCTCTACCTAATGAAACATGTCTTCCTTGAAATCTATTTTCTTTATGTTTTCTTATTTTGTGTATGGACGTTTCCAAGATGAACTGCACCTGTGTACTCATTTCCTTGTAACTTAGCTTGTTTGTGTATTTGTTGATTTCACTTAGATACAGAGGTTTAATGATGCCTACCTTTGATGGTAACCAAGCATATTGATTATACCTTTAGATCAATAATGATGGACACATGTATTACTATTAAGTATCTATCAAACCAAAAGGCCTTTATTATTAATCAAAATAAAGATCAGATGCAGTTTCATAAACTGAACAATAACATTCCAGAGGTCTTTCACTTTTTTGATAAAAGTAAAGGATAGAATTTAATTGGAAAAATATTTACATGGCCCAAGCCCTAATCCAAAGGCATTGTGGGATGGTGGGAAATAGCAAGATGCTTATAATTTTACATTACCATGCATAGTCCTGGATCAAAAGTACAAAGAAATCAACTGTACATTTTTCTGAAATCAGAAAATGCTAGAGCAAAATTCAAACCTTTCTACTTTCATTATTAAATCGAGGGAACTGCACAAATCCCTAACCATCAACAAGCTAAAATAATTGAAATGTTGACTATCCAGGTCCATGAAGGCCACCATGTGTAGTTTTAATCATAGTTTACATACTCGGAATCGGAGAGTACTCGGCAAGCCCAAAATTTTTGACTCGGAAAATACTCGGCAATGACTCGGAAAATACTCGGCAAATACTCGGCAATTTAAAAGTAGCAAAATTTCTTTAAAAAAAAAATATAATAATTATTAACTATTAATTATAATAATTTTATATATGTATTTAATAGTTTTGTTAAAGAATATAATATATAATAATAATAATAAGTAGTATAATTATTTTATTCATAATTTATTTTTTATTATATAAAAATTTAAAATATATATTATATATTAATTATGCTAATATATACTTAACTATGATGTCATAATTTTAAAACCTAAATGTGCTCATTTGTATTATATTAAAAATATAATAATTATTAACTATTAGTTAAATAATTTTATATATGTATTTAATAGTTTTGTTAAAAACTATAATATATAATATTAATAAGTGATATAGTTATATTATTTATAATTTATTTTTTATTATATAAAATATACATTATATAATAATTAAGCTAAGCTTAAATCTATAATGTTAAAACCTAAATGTGCTCGTTATTAGGATATTGGCCGTAATTTTCATTTTAATAAACATACTCTAAAGCGCTCGTCGAAAATTTCGAAACCCTACTTTCAGGCTGTAGCGGAAACCAGGTTAATACCAGCGATTAAGAGTTTGGAGGAGGAGAAACCAAGAGCGGCGACGAAAGCAGGCAATAAACAGCTCTAAAACAGACGAAATGGCGGCAAAAAACGAAGAAAAAAAATGTAGAAACGCGAGAATAAAAACGAACACAGAAAAAACGCATGAAAACCTTGAAATATCCGCGCGAAAATGAGGGCAAAAGTCGGCCATTAAAACTACTGTCGCATTTGGCGAGTAAAGGCAGAAAATAATCGTTTGGCTTAAAATCTGGCGATTAATCGTCCACTCGGAAAATACTCGGCGATTATGTAATCTATGGTTTTAATGCATAAAACACCCTTCCAAAATTTGGTCCCTTGTTGGTTCAAAATTGGTCAATCAGGTTTGGTTAGGAGCCACTTTAGGGATGGGTTTTATGAGTTGCATCATTAGAGGACCAAGGCTGCGTCTTCTGTGTTTCAGGAACATGTGGCCTGTAGATGGGGTCAGCCCAGTTACTTATAAGGGGAGTCAGTTGCTAGAATTAGGCAATTGTTTTCAAACTAGCATATTACTTTGATATATTGATTGTATTTTGGAATTAATTGGAACTCTTTTATATTATCTGTATTTTGGTATTTAATTAAAACTCTTTTTATATTGAAATTAGGTGTTTGTTTCTTGGAGCAAACACTTTTTTTGTGTCTCCCATTGATTTTGTTTTTCCTAACATTTTACTGGTTACACCTACAATTGTGTAATGTCCCATTTTTTTACTACATGGAGAAAATATAATATTATTTTAATCACTTAATATTTTCCTCCAAATGCTAAGTCAAAAGGAAATATTATTAATTAAATAATATTATATTTAAGTGACTTATTAAATTCAAATTCAAAATTAAGTCACAATTTGGAAATTAAAAGAGAAAAGAAAATTGAAGAGTTAAGCTAGCAGAAAGCCAAGGGTCAAGGTAAAGGTTATAAATGAATATTGTTGGAGCATTGTTCAAGCAGGTTGGATTTTGGTTTTGGGAACAAGTTCTTGTTGGTGAACGTAGTTCATAGCCTTTCTGAGGTCGGAAGCCCTCTGAAAGAAGATTGGCTTCGGTAGTGAAAGATTTGCCTTGGCTGATAGCTGGAGAAGACATTCAGTTTTCTCGCTTGGTATTAAACGGATTGAGTTTGATGAATTTGGTGAAGTATTCTATCAAGACAAATTTCATTATTCTGGTTTGGTATTAAGATTTTGAGATTTGTAGGTTATTTCCGGGTTTGAGGAAATTATTAGTTGTTTTCAATTTAGGATTGGAGCAAATGCATTGAATGAATTAAAGGATTATATTCATTTGGTTATTATTAAATGTTTCAATTCTGTCTTTGAAGTTTCATTGAGCTATACAACAGTAGCAATACAATTATTACTCTCCAAGAGAAATTAAATAAGAATATTGTGGATTTCGCCTTTGTATTCCAAACTGACTCGTTGATTGCTATCATATACTCAATCAAAAGCATTGAGGCTGATTTGAATTTATGAAGAAAACGTGCTTCCTCCAATAATCTTTCAAGTTGGTAATTCACAGAATTGTGGCTTTGGTTTCTTTAAATTCCAAAATCTGATTCATACTGGAAATATAGCTTTGAACAATAGTTGCTAGGAAACAAAAGAAAGAGTCAGTGCCTTCTATGATGTGTGCTGACAAGGGAGATGGGTTGAGCTTTGGAGTATTAAGGTTCGAATGAAATTTGTATTAATTATGTTAGAATAATATATCTCTATAGTTAATGGTCAATAATTTAATGTAATTAGTTAGTTTAATTTTCTTTATATCTTGTTTTCTGTAGTGAGTAGGTGAGGTTGTTAGACATCTTAAATGTCTTCAGTAGCTTGTTTTCTCTATATATTGTAATCTTTTCTTCTTGTTAATGCAAGCAGGTAAGCAATTATCAGTTCACTTCATGGACATGGTATCAGAGCCTGGTAATTGATTTTTTAAAAAATTCTATGAATTTTTCTTGAATAAAAAAAAAATCGATTTCATGGGTCTTGGTTACAGAAGAAAATCAAGGGTTTTTGATTTTGAGTTTTTGTGAGTATTTTTCTCACTAAAAATTCCAACCATTTTGCAAATTCGTGGGCGCCTCTAGTCCATTTTTTTTTGTGTTTCTTTACACGCGTTTTTGAAGTCTTAGGTCGCGTTTTTTATAGTATCACGTGT
This sequence comes from Sequoia sempervirens, assembly GCA_007258455.2. Classification (NCBI taxonomy): domain Eukaryota; kingdom Viridiplantae; phylum Streptophyta; class Pinopsida; order Cupressales; family Cupressaceae; genus Sequoia; species Sequoia sempervirens. The sequence continues at coordinate 17,041 of VDFB02209358.1, read as the reverse complement.
TTTGTTTGGCTATTGGGCACGACTGAAACCCTTATGGGTGCGTTTTGTATTGTTTTCTGGGTGAGTTCGTGGCTTTCTGGGTGTCACAATTTTCTACATCCGCGTGTGACCTTATCTGCCCACGTGACTTTTGTTTTTGCTACCTAATCGCGTTTTTTTCTGTCTGCATTTTAAGACGCAATTTTGAGAAATTCGTGGGCATGACTTCTGCCTTTGAGTGCATGATTTTAACCCTTTTCTGGGCGCACGATTTCTGGTCATTTTGAGCATGATTTCTTAAAAAATCTGTTCGTGATTTGAAGAAATCTTTTTGGCACGATTTCTGTATGTTTGCACCCGTGTTTTTTAAGTTCTTGTGGTCATGTTTTGACTCTTTCTTAGGCACAATTTCTTCTTGTGCTATGATCTGAAGGTTTTCATCTCTGTTCTCAATCTCTTGGATGCGTTTTCTGACCTAGCAAGCCGCGATTTCCAGATCTCTGGTCTTTTTTTTGTGTTTCCATGGTCGCCTAGGGTTTTTGAGAAATCAGCTAGGGTTTTGACCCTTTGTTTCAACCCAGAATTTTATTCTACCTACATATTCTTTGTGCAGATTTTTGTGAAGATTTTTTGGTCTTTGACGAAATTTTTGGGTCTTTCGAAAATTTTACCTCAAAATTTGTGCATGTGGGTATTGCTGAATTTTTTTGGGTATTCAGAATTTTTTTTGGGTTTTTTAGTGAACTCTGCCTCGACAAATCTGCTTAGCACATTGGGATTAGTGCAACAGATTTTAGATTTGAAGCATTCTGTCTTTGTTCTCAGTGCCTTGGGAAGCGTGCAGAATGGCATCTCTGACAAATATTATGCTTGAAAGCAGTCATAAATTTAATCGAAAAAATCACAACACTTGGAAGCAATGCATGCTTACAATCTTTGAATATCACTGCCTCGATCAGGTCGTTTTGTGGAACTCAACTTGTTCCACTGTAGCCGGAAAGGACCAGGACAAATGGGATGAATGCAATCGGGAAGCCGTCATGCTCATCAAACTCTCAGTCATAGATGAGCAACTACTTCAGGTACCGTCTAGCAAAATTGCTACGAAAATTTGTGATAATTTGAAGGACCTTCATGAAATCTTTGACAAAAGCCGAGCGTTCTTTCTCAAGAACATGCTCTTTTCCATCATGATGGATGAGAAAATGTCCTTACAGGAACATCTGACAAAGATTAAGGACATTCGTGATCAGTTTGAGGTGATTGGTCGAACAATGGAAGAAAAATCGCCATTAACTCACAAAATCATGGTAACCGGCGTGTCAACCAAAGGCTGATAAATCGGCGAAAAACTCGCAGCCGGGTATTAACAAAAATGTCGCGGTGATTTTTCACAAAAAAAGCAAGAAAATTGCGAGTTTTTTCGTAAAGCGTGGCCAAAGAAACATGTTTATTTTTAATCCTAATTTTTTCACTTTGAAAACGAAAATCATTTCATTACATTCATTTCGCGCGACCAAGGCTAAGTAAAAACGACAGGGCTGAGTAAAAGCGACAGCGGATGGAGTGAAAACAAGGGCTAAGGAAAAACAGCGGCGGACGAGTAAAAACGAGGGCGGCCGAAAGAAAAATCCTTTGTTCCACTTCCAGCTCCAGGTAAACCCGCGCGACTATGGACTGTAAAAATTTATTTCAAGTTCTCTTATTTTTTAATATTATTAAGTTTATCTATTAAATTTTAATGAAAAAAATCTACTAAATTTCAATTCGTAAAAATACTTTGAGTTTGAAACAATTAATAATGAAAAATATTTGTTTCAAAATTCAAATAATAATAATGAAACAAATTTATAATAAATTTTAATGAAACAAATTTATCATAAATATTAATGAAACAAATCTATAATAATTCTTTTCATTTTTTTTCTAAAATTTATAATAATTAATAATATTTTATATTCAATATTGTATAAATTTTAACAATTTCTTTAAATTTTAGTTAATTTATTTTTATGTTATAAATTTATAATAATTTTTATTTTTAATATTTTATATTGTATAAATTTATAATAAATTTTAATATGTTATATTATATAAATTTTAAGAATATGTTTAAATTTTAATAAATATTTTTCAAATTATTTATTCCTTATTTAAATATTTTTATTGAAAGGAAAACAACATTATTAAAATTTAAAATTACATCTAAAATTTTAATATGTTTAAATTTAAAACATTATTAAAAATTAAATTTACATTTAAATTTTTTTTTATCATAACAAGTAAACATTATATTTTTAAATTATTTGAAAATGATTTAAACTTATATACTTATAGACTTCAGTTAAAACTTAAAATTTTGATAATGCTCGAGCCTATACAGAAATTTGAATATGAATTTGATAATCATTCATGTTTATAGTTTCTCTTCAAAATCAATGCTCAAGCCTATACAAAAATTTGAATATGAATTTGATAATCATTCATGTTTATAGTTTCTCTTCAAAATCAACTGCTGCATGCTGATTTATTCAACTTCACTTTTTATCTCTTAAAGTTTATCTTGTCTCTTTTTTGCTAGGTCTCTTGCTAAAAGAATATGGCTTCTACAAGTAAAAAGAGTGGTGGCAAACCAAGAGATCCTTTCTGGAAACATGGAACACTAGGTGCAACATGAGGAGAGGTTATGTGCAACCATTGCCTCGAGACTTATTCTGGTGGCATAAACCGGCTGAAATACCACCTTGCACGAATCGTTTGTCGAGATGTTGAACCATGTAAAGAGGCACCTGAAGAGGTTGAGATGGAGGCCAAAACAGTCCTTGCAACATATGACGAAAGGAAAGAAAGTAAAAAGAGAGCAGCACAGGCAATGGCAGCCCCATATGCAGATTTCAGTTCTACAGGGTCACAAAGGGCTATGGGAAGCTCTTCTCTTGGGCCACGGATACGAGGATTAGGATCTGGAAGTGTGGGCAGCATCGCTTCTGGTTTTTTTGTTCCACGTAATACTCCTGGTGCACAACCTTCATTGGAAGGTACTTCTTGGAATAGAGAGTTGCAAAATGAGGCAAAGTTGGCATGTGCTAAATTTTGGTACTACAACAATATTCCATTCAATGTTGCTTCTAGTCCTTATTGGGAAGAGTTGGTCACTGCATTGACTGTGGCAGGTAAGGGGTTCAAGGCCCCAAGTCGTTATGAGTTGAGTGGGCCATTATTGCAGAATGAGGTCCAAAACACACACAAACTAGTGGAGGAACAAAGGAGAAATTGGGAAAAGAATGGCTGCACCATTATATCTGATGGGTGGACAGATGGCAGAAATAGGACACTCATCAACTTTCTAGTGGCTTCAGGGGGACAATTGGTATTTCTAAAATCAGTTGATGCCTCCAATGAAACAAAAAATGCAGAGACCTTGTGCAATATGTTGGATGAGGTGGTGATGGAAGTGGGAGTTCAAAATGTAATTCAAATTGTGACCGACAATGCAGCTGCATATGTGGCAGCCGGTAAACTTCTAATGGCGAGGCATCCTACATTATTTTGGAGCCCTTGTGCTGCCCACTGTCTTGACTTGCTCCTTGAGGACATAGGGAAAATAAGTTGGGTGAAGAATGTGGTTGAAGATGGAAGGAATATCACAAAGTACATCTACAATCACACATGGGTCCTAAGTCTCATGAGAGAGCACACCGATGGTAAGGATCTCGTGCGATCAAGAGTCACACGCTTTGCCACCAATTTCCTCACCTTGCAAAGCATTTTAGCTACATTGCCCAACCTCAAGCGCATGTTTGTGAGTGAAAAATGGCTTGAGAGTCCTTATTCCAAGAAGCCTGAAGCAGATAAGGTCAAGAAGACCATTTTTGATGATAGATTTGCCAAACAAATGGAGGAGATCATCAAAGTAAGTTTTCAAACATTTATTGATGATTTATTTTATTTCTTTATAATATTATAGCTTGCTGATTTTGTTAATTTTTTTATATTTTAGGTGTCAGAACCGTTGGTTAGAGTTCTACGATTGGTGGATGGGGATAAAAGCCCCATGGGGTATCTATATGAGGCCATGGATAAGGCCAAAGAGGCAATTCAACATTTATATGGGTCAAACAAGACCAAATATGAACCCATATGGCGCATAATAGATCGGAGGTGGAACCGACAACTCCACCAACATATTCATGCTGCTGCCTACTTTTTGAACCCCAAGTTTTATTTCTCTCCTACTTTCAGAGCAGATACAGAGGTTAGAGTTGGCCTCAATACATGTATTGAAAGATTGGTTAGTAGTGATGACCTTTGAGATCTCATACTTGATGAGATACAGAGCTATAAGAGGGCCGAAGGGCCATTGTTTTCTTCCAAGGATTGCATTCGTAGGAGAGACACTCTACAGCCAGGTAACAAATTTATGTGTTTCAGTTTAATATTATTTTACTATTTATGACATTATGTTAATGATTAAGTTTATTAAATCCTTACTAAGTTATAAATGGTTATCATTGCAGATTTGTGGTGGGAAGATTATGGTGCCACAACGCCTAATCTTCAAAAGGTTGCCATTCGTATTTTATCTCAGCCTTGTAGTGCATCTGGTTGTGAGCGCAACTGGAGTGTCTTTGAGGCCATTCATACAAAGAAGCGCAATCGGTTGACTCAAAAGCGCTTGAATGACCTTGTCTACGTGCGCTACAACCTTCGGTTGCATGAGAAGAAGGTACAAGGGTTGATGAAATATGCTAACCAATTTTTTCGATGAAGTAACACAACATAACCAACACTTAATCAACTCGGTTAGCGTTAGCTCCAAATAGAAAACTGAACTTGAAAAGAACTCACACCAAGAATGCACACTCAATCCCAATGAGGGATAGGTGTTGTCATATGGCGGAGGAGCTAAATGAAATACTTGAAAGAAAACTACTCAACATCAAGAATGTGCACTCAAGATCCCACCGAGGGCGAGGTGCTAACATATGACGGAGTGTTTAATTTGAAAACTAGAAATTGATAGGTGAATAACTAGCCATGAAGAGCATTTCCACACTACCACCAAACAGTGGGGGGAAAAGATTACAATTAAAACAATTCATCCGCTGCGGCGGGCATCCACAAAGTTGTGGGGATTCACCACTTGAAAGTGGGTACAATGATATAACAAATTCTTTCTCCGCACTGGCGGTAAACCGTCCAGGGGTAATTAATTAGAAACATAACAAGTAGTTGCAGCAATAATATTGGTTAGATTAGTACTACTAATCAAAACCTTACAATTCAAAAGACTGCAAAAACATGTATTACAATGATAGAGAAATGAGATAAGAAGATAAGAATGAATTCCAATAATGTTCTTTGCTTTCCAATGACAGAAATATGATTAAAACAGAAAGCTTATAAATCTGATGTAAAATCCTGAGTTCTGGAATTTCTTATCAGCAAACTGGAAATCAATAAAATATTCATAACTCACTCATTTCACCTCCAAATCGAATGAGACTGAATGCAATGGACTTCTGGAAGGTAGGCGACCAAGCTAGGATGAAGAAACAGCAACAAATCTCGTTCTTTATTTTCTGACACAATTCCCAATGCAAGCTGAAAGGTACGGCCTTGAGAAGGGGCGATTTTTGCTTTAAAAATTGGAGACTTCAAATTAAAATCTCAAACTTGGAGGAAAGGGGCGCCCTTGTCAAACAATTGCAATGCAAAAGTACCTAGAATCAAATTAATTTTATTCCAAGAGCTGCTAACAGAATTCACTTTCAGCTATAGAAGCATCAGCAACTTCAAAATCTGGAAAATTCATCAAAACTTCAACTATGAGCACAAATCTGCTAGTCTGGATGAGAAGCAGCAAAGTCCAACTAGGTGTTGTATTTCAAACACGAAATTGGATAATGGCTAGGAGGTAGCATCCTCGAAGCATAAGTTCGAATGTCATTCCAACAGCATAACAATATGATAACATGAATGGATCATCAGCTCTTCAAACAGCAGCAATATATAAGTTTCAATTGGCAAATGAAGCAACAAGAGACTCTTCAAATTCCAAGAAGTTGAATCACTTCAATTTCCAAAAGGGACACCACTTTAAGCATTTCACTTTTTTGAAATATTAAAATATCATTCAACTTCCCCTTTAGGCATCCATTTCATATTGCAACAATAAAGCATTTATTAAATAATTAAATGCTCACTTGACCCCTTTATGTCCCCTTCTTTAAAACAACTTGAAGTCATCAAGCCTAGGCGTGGGGTACAACTTCAAGACATGAAAATTGACTAAGTCTGAAACTCAGTCCAAGGAGATAACCAAAAACAATGCCCAAGCTGCAACTGATGAATTGCTAAAAATAGCAAATTGACAAATGCCAAACTGAACCAAGTTGATGATGATGCTTCTGCCAAAAATGAACTTACTAAAAATAGCAATGCCAAAATAGTAAGTTAACTTCAAAACCATCAGAAAGCCAACCAACACCTAACTACAAAGGATTGAATTGTTGCTAGATAGATACTGCCAAAAGATAGACTTGCTAAAAATAGCAAACTGCTATAAATAGTAAGTCTGCACAACATCCTCTGAACGCCAACTGAACAGAATCTTAAAGAGGAAACCCTAGTTTTCTACTTCAGCTTAGCCTCTGATTCCGGAAATAGGCTAAATCTAAAAGAAGAGTGTATGGCCAAAATGGGGACATTACAATTGGAGTTCACATGAAGCACTTGACCTTGATGACATTGATCCATACTCAGATTGGGTTGCTGAGCCTGATAAGGTCAATGTGGAACCATGGATAAGTGATGATGAGTTCGCTGAGATGGAGAGGGAGGCAGATGCAGCTGAATGGGAAGCAGAGGTGGCAGCCTATGAGGAGGAAGAAGGCGAGCTTGGTCAACCAATAGAGGCTGTTTCTTCACACACACAATTTGATCCTATCCCTATGGATGAGGCACTTGTTGGGGCACCTGTTGGGGCACCTGTTGAGGCTTCTATTGAGGACATTGCACCTATACCATCTACTTCAGTACCACCCACACAGCAGCGACAAAAACTTTTGAGTTTCAGTCGTAGAAGAAATTTAGGATAGATAATTTTTATTGATACTGAAACTTGAAGTTGATATGTATTGAGAAGTCGAACTTGTTTTTTGGTCTATGATACATTGATGATTGATACGTATTAAGGTTTTAAACTCTAATTTTGATTTATAGATGATGAAATCAGTAAATACATTGATGATTGATATGTATTAAACTCTAATTTTGATTTATATATGATGAAATCAGTAATATGTTCTAAAAATTCAGTTTATATGTGTGGTTTTTAAGAATATTTTAAAAAATTGTGTATTTTCAAATGTTCGATAAATTTGCCGAGTTATTGCCGAGTTTTTCCCGAGTTTTTGCCGAGTCCCGAGTTTTTAAAATTTTTGGGTCTGCCGAGTTATTGCCGAGTCCGAGTTTTTCAACTATGGGTCGAACAATGGAAGAAGAGGACATGGTCGTCATTACTTTGAAGAGTTTGCCAAAGTCTTATGAGCATTTCATTGAGACACTCAATATTACTTCCACAAATTGTGATTTGAAATTTCCCGATCTTTGTAACAAGCTCTTGCAGCAGGATCGATGGAGACAACAATTTGGGAGTAGTGCCAGTTCGTCCTCCACATAGCAAGCGTTCTTTGCCAAATCTTCTGCTAAGAACAAAGGGAAGGCCCAATCTTCTCAGCCAAAAGACTTTGGTTCTTCTTAGGACAGCAAGAACAAAAAGAACGTTCAATGTAATTATTGCCCTAAGTATGGTCACATGAAGGCTGATTGTCGGGTTCGATTGGCTTCTAAACAAAAGAAGCAGGGAAGGTCTCAACAAAAGGCAAATGTCACAGAGCACTCTGAGCAGAAAGAATTTGCATTCTATGCTTTTATGGCCAAAAGAATTGCATATCCAGTAAAATCTTCTGCTTGGTATATTGATTCAGGGGCTTCTTGACATTTTACTCATCGTCGGGATTGGTTCACCAAATATGAACCATTCTCTGATTCAGTGATCTTTGGAGGAGGCGAAGAGTATACAATTGCCGATAAGGGCAATGTTTAGATTCACTTTGGAGGGAGAAATTTAATATTTCTCGATGTCTACTATGTTCTAGCCATGGAACATAATCTTCTCTTCGTCAGCCAAATCATGAGGCATTCTCCCTAGTTGGATGTTGTTTTCAGTTCGTCCACTTGCAACATTGTTGATAGGGAGGCTCGTACTACAATCGCTATGGGACTTGAGGATCATGGTTTGTATAGACTTGCTGATTCGGGTGATTCTTAGGAGCACACTCTGGCAGCCAAGAGTACTTCTATTAGCAAACTTTGGCATCAGCGTTATGGGCACTTGAATGTGCACTATCTCTCTCAACTGTCTCAGGAGGGTTTGGTTGTTGGTCTACCTGAGATCCAAACTCAAAATCGTGGAGTTTGTGGAGCTTGTCAAGCTGGTAAGCAGCATCGGACACCATGCTCGGATGGTGATTCTTGGCGAGCCTCCAAGGTACTTCAATTGGTTCACGCTGATGTATGTGGACCAATGAACACTCCATCTGTTACTGGTTCCAGGTACTTTTTATTATTTGTTGATGATTTCAGTAGAAAAATGTGGGTGTATTTTTTGAAAAAAAAATCAGATGTGTTTAGTACATTTCAGCAGTATAAGGTTGAGAAAGAATCAGGTTCTCAGATTGTCACTCTAAGGTCAGATAATGGGGGGGAGTTTTGTTCAGCTGACTTCTCTACTTTTTGTGCTACACATGGCATTAAACTCACCACACCATACACCCCTCAACATAATGGTGTCGTTGAACGTAGGAATCACACCATTACTGAAATGGCTTGTTCTATGATGGAGTATAGAAATGTCCCTAAGAAATACTGGGCTGAAGCAGTTTATATTGCAGTCTACCTCCTGAATTGGTCACCTACACAGGCCGTTAAGAAGATGACTCCTGAAGAAGCCTGGTTAGGACGTAAGCCTAAGATGGGCCATCTGAAAATCTTTCGGTCTACAACTCATGTCTGGATTCCTGAAGCCAAGCGTGCCAAGCAGGACTCGAAGAGCCAGCAAATCATGTTTACAGGTTACAACGACAATCACCAGGCATATAGGTTGATTGATGTGGAGACAGATCGTCTCATATTCAGTCGTGATGTTGTGATTGATGAGACTATTGGTCCATTTCTTCCTACTACCAGTCCTGAGGATCAGCTTATGAAGGTTTCTGATGAGGGTGTTCATCTTCCTCTTGGTTCCCCTGATGGGAGGGCTTCAGAGCATTCTTACTCTGAAGATGAGGAGTCTACCAGTCATGATCTAGCACCACCTGATTTTCCTCAAGACTCACATCCAGATGACTTTGTTCCAGAAATCCTAGGAGATGTTTCTCCTATTCTAGATGTTGTTACCTCTACTCTCCGGCCTAAGTGGTGGGCCAAGGCTATCAGAGATCTTCATGATGATGAACTCATTGAGGGCAGATCAGCTCGCAGAAAGCGCAAGCAACAAAACACAGTCAATTTTGCTCTTATGGTCAACATCCACAACATCTATGAGCTTCAAACATATTCAAAGGCTAAAGGAATTCCAGAGTGGGAAAAGGCTATGGAGACAGAATACCATAGTCTTTTGAAAAATCACACTTGGTGTTGTTGATAGATTGACCATTAAGGGAGGGTGTTAGAATAATAAATCTCTATAGTTAATGGTCAATAATTTAATGTAATTAGTTAGTTTAGTTTTCTTTATATCTTGTCTTCTGTAGTGAGTAGGTGAGGTTGTTAGACATCTTAAATGTCTTCAGTAGCTTGTTTTCTCTATATATTGTAATCGTTTCTTCTTGTTAATGCAAGCAAGTAAGCAATTACCAATTCACTTCATGAACAAATTCAGAGAGAGCTATCCATCTCATGGTTAGCGGTAGGAGCGAATGAGCTTCGAATCAAATTGTGATTCCCATATTATTGCCATCAAATACATTGGGATAGGCTTGAAGTTTAAACTGGACTAGACGAAATGAGAGGCAAATTGCTTGGAAATAATTAAAGCAACACCAGGTATGGTCAAAATATGAATTAATCTAGGCACATGAGTAGAGAAGACTAATGGACGCAATAATCAAAGTTGCTAGCATATGAACCGGTAGTTGTGGAATATCCTAGTATTTATTTTGGACGATTTATTTATTTGAATATCATATCGGAAGTTCTGATGGACGAGTTAAGGGTGACGGATTGGAATGGAGTCGCAAGGATATGACTCTGCCTCATGAGTCGATTACTTCCACATAGGGAGTTGAAGCTAGAAAGGGTTGTCCTAGAATCTTTCCAAGTATTTATCTCGGATGAGAGGAGAGTTTATTAATATTATATGCATCATTGAAGATATTGGGTGTAGTAATATCAAGGAGTCACTAGACTTCATAAGCCAAGTTGTGATAAGAGTATAATTCAATTACAAATGAATATAGGAAGAGCTGTCACGGGAAATATAAGCGTTGTTTATAACATTGGTTTGACAGAAATACCTCTGTTAGTAGTATAATCTTGAAAGGGGAGTCGGGGGCACTATGGAGTAATATTGCGAGGGATTAAGCAAGAGTCGATGCCTCAACTTTCACTAAGAAGCGGTCAATAGCCAAGGCGATGGGTAAAAAGCCACTATATGTAGGGAGGGGTGCTAGGTGCTAAGAGTTTTGAATATTATGTCAGCCTTCAATTGGTATGCGGGTCCCACCATAAGGTGATGTGGAGATGAACTTCATACCTGGCGCTGATATGACCAAGAAGTGTGCCATTAATGGGAGATTATATTCATGTGCCATCGAATTTATTGAAGACTCATTTGAAGCATTGGGAAAGCATTTGTATGTGTTAGAAGCACCAAACTCGTAGGACTATCGCAGCTTGACTTCACTATTGGATGCCGCAACAATTTGAAGTCATGAGAATGAGTTGTCATTAATCGATCCATCATCATTATTAGCGATTGAATACCAGGTGCGGGTGAATTTAAAGACTGGGCATTCAGTATGTTTGCGTGGGGGTTCAGGTTAGTATTGTAGAAAGAACCGATTGTTAAAATGATTGTAATTTCCTATGCACTGTAAATATATATATATACTAAAAATTCATACTTGGAGACTGCTGATGATTAGTCATTAATTGTATGACTGTTTGTAATTTGGAATATCAATTCTTTAAATTGGGAAATTATGTTTTGAGATGATTACATGTTCAATAGAGAGGAAAAATATATTTAGTATTTGGAATGAAACAATTGGTAAATTGTTGAAAAAAAAATTAGTGCTAAACTTGGAGTTAAGTCAGATCTGGGTAGCCTATTACAAATTGATTGTAGTGCCATATCACTAACTCTTTATCAAAATGATTTATTCATGTAATACTTACAAAGAACCAGCCTTGTGCATGCTTTACATATTGCAAGGATGTAGTAGTATTATTGATGCTATCTGGATTATTTTATGTTCCTGTTGATATTTCATGCTCCCCTTTGATGTCCCATCATTGATAATCGATCTGAGAGATCCCCAATGGGCCATCTTGCATGTTTTCTCCTTGAAGTTTCCTAAATTTTGGCTAAGTCCTAGATTTTCGGGGTTTCGGGCTGTTGTTTACTCACCTACCTTGCATGCTTTCTCCATCACTCTTTCTCACTCCTTCTCCTTTCCCATCTTTCCTCTAAGTGTTTCGGCCTTCGGCCGTTCCCTTTACCCTTTACCGATCTCTAAAGGTAAGCCTCGGGCCTTACCTTTGACCATCGAAGCTTGATAAGGTTTCAAGATTTGGCTAAGTCTTTTGTCTTGTCAGACTTCGGGGGGTGGGTCTTCCTTCTTCACTCTTGCCGCTTTCATTTCGCAAGGCGTAAGCCTTCTTCCCGACCTCGGACCTTCGACAGTCCGAGGTCCGACCTCTGAAGTCTCATCTTCTTCGTCCTTCTCCTTCCACTTTTCTTCTCACCGATGCCTTGATTCCCAAATTCAACTGTCGGGTTTTCACATGTCGGCCTTCGGCCTTCTCCTTTACCTCTTACCTTTCTTTAGTAAGATGTAACTCATCTCCCTGATCCCTGATGCTCGTTCAAAGAAGTTTTTTTCGGTGGTCGTGGTTTCCTTCTTCCTTTGGTACGTAGTAAGCTGCAGGCCCGAGGCTTGGCCTCCGACGGCTCGAGGCCCTATCTCCGAAAGCTCCTCGTTGAAGAGAAAGATGAATATTGGAGTGAGTTGTTTTGCGGTCCCTTCAACATTTTGATGGAAGGCAAGATCACCTCATCGGAGAGAAAGATGTATATCGGTAGGACCTTGATGCTTGTCCCTTTGACATTCCAGCGATGCTTTTTCGGGGGTCTAGGCCATTTAACTCATGCTTGTAAAGGCTTCTTTTCGAACTCGACGCTTTGACCTTCTTGCATTTTGACGTGTTTTACTGGGCGATGCCATTAATGCGCAACCACTCAACGATGACCAGATTTGATTCGTGGACTTCAAGGATGACATTAATTGCTCCCCTTACCTTCTGCAAGTGGATTTCATGGGTGCCCATGCTCATTTAATGCTGTTTGTTGACTTTCCTGACAGATCCATGCCCTAATTGCGATTTTCACGGGATGGCTCAGATCTTTCACACACAAACTTCATTGCTAACCCTGGTTAGGGTTAGGGTTCGATTTGTGCTTCTAAGTTATGCTTGATCTATAAGGGCAAGAAATGTATTCATTTCAAGGGTTCTTCCTCTGGGGTTTTTCTTTTGCAGACTATATTTTACACTCTGCCATTGTAAAGATTGGCTTTTTTGCCTCTACATTAATGGAATGGATCAAGTTTTGCTCTGCTCAACTCTTTTATGTGTGAGTAAGTTTATTACCTTGCATATTTGAGTGTTTGTATTTTTCATGCATGTATGTTGTGTTAAACTGTTTACAGTTGCTGGTTGTGAAACCCTCTTTCCTTCCAACGCCTTGTCAAATCCTAATCTTCTTGTATGCCTTCGAAAGTCGACCAAACAGAGAGTTGTGAAAGTCCCCTTGCCCCTCTTCAACGATGTACTGTGCAATGTTAGTCAGGAAGAAACAACCTTTTCATCTTGGTGTATCACCTCCATCTTCCCTTTCATGTTCTCCTTCTCCCCTTTTCCTTGTGAGCTGTTAGTGGTAGGATTTCATGTGTTGGGTTGGACCAGCACATTGCATTGGGATTGAAAAAGGAAGCCGACCTTCTCTGGAGATTCAACCTCATACGTGCAAACGTCCCACACCTTGAGGTTGTTTCCATTGTCATTGGAATGCTGAACTTCGTGCTCAACAGGGTGCAATTTCATGTGACAACAATTCCCATCTATTTTACCAACATTTTAAGTCTTAACTTCTAGATTGTTCATCAAGGATTTGGATCATAATTGTGTTAGGTCCATCGATATGTATAATAAAAAATATATCTTGTAATTTTATATTTACCATGTAGGCCAAATTTTTGATATTCTTTTTATTTTGTAGTATGGCTGACTTTATTTCTTAGGTTTTGGATGACGGGTTACCATGTATGAAATAAGTTCCATCCATCATTTCTGTTGATGTTATTTCAGTGTTGTGCAATTTCAATAGCCTAATGTAGATGGTACTTTGTGTAGTGTTCTTTTCTTAGAAATAGTACCCTTGCTATTTCAAATGCAGGAGTGATGTTTTGTTGCAAGTGGATCTTCAATAAGGGCAGATTTTCAATCTTATTGCAAAACACACCCTCACAATGCTCCTTAATTCTACTTTTTGGGATCTACCTTATTCCTCAATATAGTGTGTTTCATGTGAGCAAAGAATTGATTGAACAACATTATCCACCTTAGGCTCCATTGGGGTCTTTGTCGATTTAAGTTTGGTTTCCACAAGTTTGGTAAGTAAGAAATTCACATGGATTCCTTTCCTGTTAAGGATCTAGGGACTTTTATTAGTTGCCCACATGATGTAAGTTAGGAAATCCTTATTCCCTTGTTCGCCTTCTCTATATCATACATGAAGATGGGTACATTAGCTACTACATTGGCAGGCTTAGTTGATTTTTTGTTTTTTAATTATAACTATTCGTCCTTTGTTAAAGTGTCTTTCTTCAATGTGGCCATCCTATGCTACACTACGCTCTCATGTAGCAAGAGTTACCAAAAAAAAGAGACTTTGTGTGTAGGAGGATGATGTGAATTTGCCTCCATATATAGGTGAGTGCATGTCTTCCTTCTGTTTACTTGACACGTAAAAGTACCATCTACCTTTCTTCTTTTATAGACATTAAATAACTTGGGATAATTTTCCACTTCAAATTCCATTATAATTCTAAGATGTCATGACTCGTGACAGATTGTGAAGGTACTTCAAGATGCCCACCATAACAGCATTGTTAATATACTGTGTCACCATTTGCAGTGACACACCTAAATTGCAAAATGAGATTACTCTTGCAAGTAGCTAGTTCTTTAGCATGTGAGAGTTATTGTAGTACTTAGGTTCTACTCATTCTTTGAAGACAAATTGATTAAGGTCAAAGAAGGAAGTAAACCTCGTCTATGTTCATAGCATCCTTAGGCCATTGCCTCATATAGACCCAATGGTACATGGATGGTCCTTAAGCAAAATGGAATCAAACTTCACTCTATCGTAAAGCCTTGACCTAGGAGGAGATGTTGGTTGGGAAATGGCAGAGTTGAAGCCGATCTCCAATTCTAGGACACTCGGCAAGAGTTGTTCTGCTTATGTTCCTTGGCATGTGTAGATAGAGAGGGACACTAAACTCTTCAATAATCAAATAAACTCACAAGATCAACTTGGGTTGATTGAAATCAAAATCTACACAACTGTGTTGAGTTCGACTTCTGACCATCTGGGAGCCATGACTCAATCAATATTGTTGCCCACAACTTTATGGGGAAATAGAACCGCCCATGCAACTACCATATCAAATGGTTTTAAGCCAAGTCAAGATCTCAATGGCATTCACCTCCCTATGATGATCAAAGTTTTAAACTAAATTTTAATGGAGCTGCCAAAGGGAACTTTAATAATGCAGGTATAGGTGGAATTATTAGTGATGATGAAGAAAATATACTCTTATCATACAACAAAGCTTTGGGCATGACTACAAAATATGGGGTTGAGTTTCTGGCTTGCTTTTATGTATTTCATGTGATTTAGGCAACTCAAAATAGATTATACATAAATATAAGGAGAATTGAAACTGATTATAAATAAATTTTAGTGTCTCCGAGCAAAAAAATAATAATAAAATAGACAATAGCTAGCTACAAGAGCAATCCAACTTGGAAGTGGAAAATCTTCTTGAACAAATCCAAAACACATTTGGCAAATTCTAGGATATTCACATTCAACATTGTCCTAGAAGTGACAACATGGTGGCTGATATGTTTTCTAGTGTGGCCATAGTCAAACCGACTAGAAATGGCTTGCCAAGTTTATTGGGATCTTCGTTGACTCTTGGCCAATGTCATATGGCTTGTGATCAAGGAGAAAGGTGACTGAAATCAAACTAAATGATTTTGTAAAATTAAATTTTGTTACAAGATGCTTTCTTTTCTTTACCTTCTCCTTAGTCAATGAGTTCACAACTTCCTTAATTACCAACGTCCTAATGCACTTCACATCCTCTTTATCTTTGTTTTACCTTATAGCTTTAGCTATCAGATCCCTTGCCCCCCTTCGCTCCTCCCTCCTCTCCATGTCCACATAAGACAAACAATTTCTTTTAGAACTCATATCTTTTTATTCTCCAATTCCCTTTTTATTTTGTGGCTCACTAAATGCTTTTATCTATACTTTCTCCTTTCTTCTCCCCTTAATCTCTTACATATCTCGTGCCCCACTAAAGCCCACATTCACTAGATGTCTCCCCTGCATGTCATCTCACAGCCGTCAATCATTTTATGTAAAAAGAATCTGCCTTTAGAAAACAACAGCAACCGGGTGGAATACATGTCCATCTCAGTGAACAAGGCCTCACTGAAGAGTTCTTGAACACTGAATAACAGCTGATAAGTGAAGTTTCTCAAGAAGACAACAAGAAAGAGCATTCTGGATTCAAAGATCTAAAAACTGGTCCAACAAGACATGAATACAAAATACTTTCATAAGTTTTTTATGAACAGGAAATACAAAATCAAGAACTGTAGATTAAAATAAGGTTTAAATGCCTACACAACTAACAATGAAGATATACAACATCATGACTTTGTTTACTTCTCAAGCCTAGTGACTGAAGAATCATCTAATAGTTAAATGAATAAATCACTATCCAAACTGCTGGAAGTACCCGAAAGCTGGTTTCCAAAGATTACAACAGTAAGTAGGCTTATGCTGCTGGTAAAAATAAATGGCCCTGGGCCTTGTATTTATTTCTCTTTTATCAGGAATTCTAGGAGCTTACAATAGAGGATTCAAAGGATTTCAATGAAGAAGTAAGAGAGAATAGACAGAATAAGAAAATGCTTCTGGTCCTCAATGACACTCCATTGGTTCTCTTAAAATGTTGTGGCAAACCTTAAGAGCTGGACTAATATAGACTGATTGTATGATGCAATATGTCTTATAAAATTGCTTCCAAAATCATGGCACAAAGAATAAAACCTTTGCTTCTGGAATTCATCACTAATTCTTAAAATGCATTTGTTCCAGGGAGGCAAATTTCAGACATCATCAAAGGTGCCTAGGAAATCCTCCACTCTCTCAAAACCTAGAAAAGTCTTGAAGTTCTCATTAAAATACGCATCTCAAATTGAGAGATGCAGATGGGACTTGATCTTGAAAATCCTGAAAGCATTTGAGTTCAATAATCAAGTAATTGATTGGGTATGATGTTGTGTTACCAAAACATACAAGTTTCCATCAATGTCAACTTGTGCAACCTCTTCTTTTCCTCTAGGTGACTTAGACAAGCAGACCCCCTTAACCCCTACCTATTTATCATAGTTAGAGACTCATTTTATAGACTACTTG
>VDFB02209357.1:0-12725 GCA_007258455.2 Sequoia sempervirens | reverse complement strand
CAAAATGTTTAACTCAGGACAAGTTAGGGATGGACCTTTCATAGATTTTCTTTACATTCTAGGTCAATTTTAAGATGAAATAACCTGACATGGCACTGCCCTAGGTTTGAAACCCTATTCATCCACCATTAGCGCACAAGAAAGCTCAGAATTCAGTTGTTTCAACTGCTAAGTCGTTACTAGGGTTTACTAATTACTCTCAGGCAAGATTTAGCAAAATGCAGATAGACAATTGAGCTCAAAACTTACCTAGGAGATGAAAAATGACGCAATACTGAACAACCCTAGCATGAAATGATCAAATACGTAGGAATTCGAATCCCACAAGCTCTCATAACATCAATGTGCTATCCACAATCATTCATCAAAAGTAGGGTAATCAAACACATACCATTATAAAGCCGAAATCAATCCCAGAATCATCAAATGCGAAGAGAATGGTGCCCACAAAGAACAGGGGCGAGAATGCGCAAGAAATTGTCACTTAAATTGATCAATTCAAACCAAAACGCCTCAAAATGAAGTCAATCAATCACAAGACAGCACTCCTCAGCTCAAACGATGGAAAATAGTAAGCATGATGGCACAAAAGATCCCAAAAATCAAGTTAAATACATCCTTCAAAGCACGCACGAAACCATTAATGCAATCGATAGGACAGTCAAGAAACCTAGAAAGTTGACGATAGGGTGGAATCTGGGAAAATCCAGCCCACGCGGAAATTCGTGAATATCGAAAATCCCCGAACCATGGTGTAGCCGGAGTCCAAGCAGGATCCGAGAAAATCTGACCAGGGTGGAAAATCCTGAATCCGAAAGTAAAGCCCGTAAAAATTCATCCGTGAACTTAGGATTTTCAAAGAATAACCAGGGGAAATACTTAGGCAATCAAAAATAAACTTTTAAGCACATGCCTAAATAAGACAAGAACCTCAAAAAGAAAGGGCCAAGAGACCAAAACCCAAAATAAAAGAGGGTCCCTCATTGGCAGTGGTGGTGCTAAAAATTGCACAAGGTTAGCAGGGAGATAAGTGTAAGGGATGGATTGATTATACCATAGGTAGAATTTGATTACAACAATCCATCAACAGAGCAATTGTAAAATCACCATTCTAGATTGTGTATGGGGAGCAGTCCAAGAACTACTTCAACCGAGAAAGATGGATAAGTGGGAGTAGTGTCAAGGCTGAAGATTTTCCTGAGCACCTAAAGAATTTACATGAAGAGGTGAAGAAACATACCAATAAGATGAAATCACAATATAAGGCTAAGGTAGATTAGAAAAGGAAGCATAAGGAGTTCCAGGTAAGAGATGAAGTCATAATTCATTTGTGAAAGGTGAGGTTTCTAGTTGGCATATACAATAAGTTAAAGATGAAGAAGTTTAGACCATGCAAGATCCTGAAGAAGGATGATTTAGGAGATACATATGAGGTAGAGTTTCCTAATGAAATTCATATTTCACTTATGTTTAGCATCTTAGATTTAGCAGAATATCATGAAGGGGGAATTGATGAAGAAATAATAGAAGCACACTGGAATATTCCAATACCTACTTCAGAAAAGGAGATTGAAGAAATTTTGGATAGTCGTGTGGGTAGAAGCATAAGAAATAGGAAATACATAGAGTACTTGGTGAAATGGAGAAGAAGGCCTATTGAAGATTCATCATGGTTGTCTAAGACTGAGGTTAACCGTCTTGGTTTCCCTCTAACTCTCGAGAAGCGAAAGGGTCACTTTTCAAATTACCTCGGTGTTTGATGCAGATATCCAATGATGTAGGGAATATTGCATCACCCAAAAATATTTTTCCTCTTATTTTCTTTAGTTGTTTTGAGTCCCATGATGACACTTAAGGTGTGTAAGATAGTTAGAAGTCAGAAAAGACAAAAAAGGGTGACTTACTATTTGTAGTAAGTCGACCTAAACAGGCTTGTATGGACTTGAAAATTTACCCTAAGGAGTAGAATTGAAAAACATTTTTGGTTTCAAAAGAATAATTTGAATACCCTAGACGGTTTGGGAGATATTAAAGTTTCTGTCCCAAGAAATTTCTCCAATGCAACTTGAATCTCAAATATGAAAACCTTAGAGGCCCCGAAACAACTCGAAGAGTTGATGAACTGATATATGATGGATTCAATGTTGTAGATATCTTTGAGAGCTTTCCAATGATATATTATAATAGCCAATCGAAAACCCAGATCAAAAGTTACGGCTTTCTCTAAATAGTGAATCGACAAAATTTCTTCCTAGGTTAGAAATCAAATGACTAGACTTTTGGCTAAAACAAAGGGAATGTTGAACTTTCTAGAACATTCTAGGGTGATTATTGGGTAAAATAAAAGGTTTAAGTGGGGGTTGTAGAAGGTGGCTCCAATAGTGCAGATTATGGCTCTAAATAATATATTTTCTTTTCAAAGTTGATTTTTTTGTAATGAATCAAGCCCATGAGGTCGTAGAAGTAATCAGGTCAATATGTAATTTCATTTTCTGAAAATAATTGAAAGTGAGTTATTTTCTATCTCACATCTACTGTGTTGGTATCTATTGTTGTGATTTTTGTGGGTTTCAGCCAGTGTGGCCCTCATCAATCATCCATGTTTGAAGTCAGATTCACTTGCATGGAATAAACCTCCTTTTTCACCATATCATGCAATACGTTGAAAAATTGCTTAAATTGAAGTGTTAGTGTAAAGGATGTTATAGATTCTTCATTTTCTTTCTAGTAAGCCTTATTGAGAGCATTGATGAACAAAATATAGCCTATTGACAATTTTAGCTAATCTATCTTAGTGTTTAACTACTTTATTTCTTCCTTAGATGCTTCCAACTTGGCCTCAATTTCATTTCTTTTCTTCACGATCCATTTAATGGTTTGTGGTTGGGTTTAATTATGCAAGTTAGTGATTAGATAGCTCTACACTCTTATATTTTATTTCATGGACTCGATCTCTATGGTTGTGACAATCACATTAGCTTGTTCTTGGGTAAGCAAGCATTGAGGTCCTCTACATATTTCCTTTATATATCTACTATGATATTCTTTGTGATCATCTAGCTCTTCATAGCAACAAATTCCAGTTTGACCTATGTTAGTTGTGTCTAGGAATTTTCTAATTACTTCTTGGATCTTAATTACATTTTGTACTACAAAAGAAACTTGGCCCTCCAACACTTTGACCTTAATCTTTGTAGCTTTGATTGCTTGCTAGTACATTTCTTAAACTTCCTCTCTATTATGATTATAGTGGAGATGATAGCCTTTGCTCCCTACTTCAAGATTTAGTTTAGTATTCAAGCGTCATGTCACTAATGGTAATGTGGATTTCTCCCTTTTGATAGTTATTGGCTTACATCTAGCATATAGGCTTATCAATAAGGGGAGTGAATTACAAAAAATGCAGTGCTTCACATTGGGTCATATTTGGTTCCAACCCTGTTTCTTGTAGTAGTATCTTCTTTCATATTCTTTTTGACCTCCTTTCATTGTGTGATGTGGACTTAACTTATTTGCTACTACTATAAGGCTAGGTCCTTTATCACTATGTCATTGGTGAGAAATTGGATAACCCTTATGGAAAATAATGACATAAATGGGGCAATTTATTATCTAGAGGTGGAAGGGTCGAGTGTTTGGGGAGCTTGAGATTTGTATAGCCTTTGATAAAGATCATTTTTGGGAAGACAATTTGAGACCCCTTTCTATATACTTCTAATTTCTTGTGATCCTTGGAGTTTCTAGATACATTTTGATGATTATGATACCCAATACTTATGTGTGATGCATATTTATTTATTGTGGATGGTATTTGATATACTTATGGGTGTTATATTCTATGTTGATTATTCGATTTCATATGATATCCTTTGATGAAATCATTTTGATTGATGTATTTGTTAATGATGAATTACATATGTTATTCTATGGTTGCTAGTTGATTTGTGATGAAATGTTATTGGTTATGATGGATTTATTCTGGCTATATACTTTGGATACTGTACTAACATTTTTGCTGAGTGTACTGGTGGATTATAATGCCAATGGTCGATGAGGTCATTTAGCCACTTTATGTCATCTAGTGTTATGCTAGATCTAGGCTCACATGGAGTCCTAAGGTATATTGGCCATGATATAAAAATTTGATTTTTAGTGTTATGTATGTGATAATGTAAAATTTTATTATGTTGTTTTCTTGCATAAATTTTAACCTTGTGTTTTTTAAAGTGATTTTAGGAGGTCTAGGTTGTATTTTATGTTTGGGAAATTAGCTTAGGTCTAGGGTATATGGGTTAGAAATTTATTTTTTTCATTTATAAATTTTTAAAAGGTGGCTAGACCCTTGTTTATGCCCCATTTTCAAAAGTGGTGAAAATGGGAGGTAGTTGGGTGGTTGAGTTAGTTGTGGTGGGAAGTTACTCCTTCCTTTTCTTTAAAACACTTATTTCATGAAGAGGATAGAGTTGCTTGATCATTTTTGCCTCTAACTCATTTTCCTGAGATCCCATGACTTTTTAAGCTCTGAGGAGAGAGAGAGAGAGAGAGAGAGAGAGAGAGAGAGAGAGAGAGAGAGAGAGCAGAGAGAGAGAGAGAGAAAGAGAGAGAGAGAGAGAGAGAGAGAGAGAGGATATATATGAGAGAGAGAGAGAGAGAGAGTATATATATATAAGAGAGAGAGAGAGATATATGAGAGAGAAAGCAGAGAGAGAGCAGCAGGAGAGAGAGAGAGAGAGAGAGAGAGAGAGAGAGAGAGAGAGCAGAGAGAGTGAGCATATATATATATATATATATATAGAGAGAGAGAGAGAGAGAGAGAGAGAGAGAGAAGTTGTAATATTCCCAGAGAAGTTGTGCAATATTCCCAATTTTTCAGATTTTAACTGCAGCACAAACCACCACTATTAAAAGCAAGCAATTCAAATATAAACCAGCTTGGAAATTAACCCTTCACCTTTTGATCACCAAGATCCCAATGTGGGCGAGGTGAGAGCATATGGTGTTGGGGATCGTTGGCAATTGGAAAAGAATTACAAAGCTACTAGGCGGCTAGCTGACCATGAAAAATGAAAGTAAATACAAGAGTAGGTGGTGGATAACTGGACCATATAGTCGCAATTTACTATTCCAAAGGGGATGTAACGCTGAATTACAACATTAATAGGCGAAAGCCAACCGGCCATCCTCTACCACTTATTTAGTGGGGGAATTATTAAACTTAAATGTGTTGGAAATGTAAAATGTCAACTAATTCATTTCCAGTGGGAGCTAAAAACTTAATTACAACAAGTAAATAAATCCCGTTAGTACTACTAACCGGCCTTACAATAAATGAGTTTTAGCTACAAACATGTTAGAATGAAGGAAAATACAACCAATGGATAATGACATTATCCTTAACTCTTTACATTGAATACAATTAGATTTTAGCCTCTAATAAATAGAAAAAATAGAATTACTTCAAGTTTGATTAGAAACAATAAACATAAAAAATTAGACCACTAAGAAGAGAATTCACCAATTTGCTCATATCTTCGCCAAACGGAGCCCGATTGACGTGAAATTGAATGCTTGTGAATCCTTGAAGCTATGCATCCAAATTACAATAGCTAAACACCTTCAAAATATGCACCAAATGAAACAACAAGAGATGGTATGGCCTCTAGGAAGGGTTGACCTTCTCTTAAAAATTAGATTCTTAGTAATAAAATCTGAAAGTCTAGGAAAGTGGGCACCCTCCACGATAGAACAACATGGGCCAGTACCCATAACCCAACAAAATTTAGTGGCGAAGCTATGAACAAAAAATTTCTTCAACCATACTCTTCAACAACAGTACAAATAGACTATACATCAACACTCTACTTGTAATAGTTCAAAAATTAAGCTCTATCCACACTCCTGAATGAAGCATGTTCTTCAATCATCATCTAAGAAGCAATAGTTTTAGGCCTAAAGAATGTCATAGAAAGCTAGTGGTACACAATCCTCGTAGCAAAGTTTGAACTCAGTTCAACAACTCAACATTATCAAATTTCCAAAAGATGAGAAATAAAGAGCAAGGCATCATTAAATAGACTCTTCAGTTGGAAAATAAATCAGTTTGAAACCTCCAAGGAAGAACCTTTTCAACTTCCTCATGGGACACCCATCTCCAAATGCACTTTTTTAAATATTAAAATAACTTTAATATCTCTTCCCTTGGTGTCCACCAAAAAGAATAAATAAAATATCATTAAAGATAATAATATTTCATCTTGGACGTCCACATAAAAGGCCCCTTTTTAAAGAAAACTTCAAATTCATTGCCTAGGAACGGGGTCCAGAAAGCAACACTAAAAAATGACTATGTTATTAAAACTTAGCTGTAAGAGGAAAGAAGAAGCCAATGTCCAAACTAAATTGCCTCACTGCCGAAAATAGAAATATGACTGGAGGTGATTAAGCTGCTGCTAGGATGAAACTGCCATAAATAGAACTTACTAAAAATAGAGAACTACTATAAATAGTAAGTGTTCCTAAACACCTTTTGAGCACAAACCAGGTAGCCATCATACTTATTAAAAATAGTAAGTGCCTGCAAAGGTTGTCAGATGGAGATGCATGTTATACCATCCTAGAGATCTTTGAAAACCTAGAAACCATTCTTGATTTCAAGGTACCAGAGAGAAATGCATGTTATTATTTCAACATGCATGTTACCTTACCTTGAAGCTCTCCAAAAACCTAGAAAGTTTCAAAGAACTATCTATCAAAAATCCTACATACAAGCCTCCAAAAGACAAGATGAAACCTCCTATAAAATAGAAAACCATAATTTCCATTTTTGATTAGCCTATAGGTTTTTGAAAATAGGCTAAATCCAACTGAAGAGTGTAAGGCTAAATTGGGGACATTACAATCTACCCTTCTCAAAATTGCTTGTCTTTAAGCAATGCCGCTACACTCCAAGGAAACAATTTGATCCATACTGTGCCAAGTAGGATCCCAAGGTCCCAAGTCCATGTCTGAAAAGACCCACCATGCTGATGTTGTGCCACTCTAATCACACAAACATAACCAATATTCCAAAATGACACTACCCTCCTTTGGAATCCCAAAAGGTTACCAAACATGTAACTTAAATTGAAATACTAGGAGGAATTGAAATCAAAACATTGCAACATCTCACACACCAAAGTCTCTAAGGAGTTAATATCATCAATGCCACTGATTATCATCATTCTAGGCACAAGGAAGAATGATCTAAGTAATTCAAAAATGTTCTCATAAAAAAAACTCCTCAAAGAATCGAACAGAGTCACAATTGCAAAAGTGACTCCATCAAGGCTATTTGCAAAGGGAGCAACTCTTTGCATAAACATAATAGCCTCATCCTCAAAAATCTTCAAGGATGTACAATGCCTTCTCTGAATAATACAGACATATTCAAGAAGACACTTGAAATCTTTCACAATTCTCTCTCCAATAGTCTCAGAAAGGTTCGCTGCCCCGAACATAAATACAAGAGAATGTGCATGGATAGCCACTAGAAAGAGCTTGAAATCTATCCAATAATTGATTCTGACCAGTCCAAACCACCATTTTTCCCATTTGAGGCCAAAAATCATCTCTAAAAAGAGATTTTGGAGTGAAAATATGAGTGTACTAGCTTCCCACTAAGTTTAAAATGAATGACTCAACATCTGATTTAAGAGAAATCAACATGCTAGGAAATGAACAATTGCTGCAATACTAAAAATCCTCATTCATTTTGACCAATTTGCTCATATTCAAAGCTGGAAACACCCACTCTAATAGTTCCATAAGAGCAAAGGACCATTCTTTGCTCCAATTTCCTCCAAGACACCAATAGATGATCATAAATAATCATTAAATGGCTGATAAAGAAGGTAGCAACACCCATAGAAGAAAATTTTTGACCCTTATCACTCCAACATACCTTCTTTTCACATATAATAATATTCATCAAAACATGATGAAAATCCCATATTTGGATAATCAACCATAAGTAATTCCAATACCTCGGAACGCCTTCTCTTCAAGGTCCCAAAAATTAGATAAAGCCAAAATTGATATCCAAAGATCAGTATCCTCTTTAGTGAACCATGAAATAATTAATGTCTTCATATCCCATGCTCCTAGAAGTGTCAAATAATGATTTATGGAAGGATCCCAAATCATAAGTATAGAAGAACCATTCTGTAGATGGAGAATTACTCTGACTTGAATCCTCTGACCTATACACTCTATCTAAATAATTACTTTGAAACTCAAATAAGTATTCAACAAATCTGGATTCTTTGAAGAGATTGAATCCAATACTACGAGGCATGAATTCTTGGAAAGATTCAAATAAATCATCTTCGAATTCTATGATATTTTTGGTCCCACTCTTAGGAGATCTCCCAAGGGATATGCTACTAAACAATTTACTCTACTTTGTGATTAGGGACTGAACATCTGAATGATAGTTCCTCTTGTCTTCCACTGAATTGGATGGTAGAATCAAGCACTTTGATATCCATTCAACTTGATCATGATGAATTATCCTCTCCATCCTCTTGAAAGACACAATGCAAGGAACTCCATTAGACAATCCTCTCAACACTATCTTCTTCTCATCTGCTTGAAACTGCGGCTCCATTGTTTGTAAATTCAAAGTGATCTCTCTAAGAGATTGCAACTACTAAATTCCAAGCATTGCATCATTATTTGCAATGCCAACAACATAAAAATAATCTTTTATGTCAAAATTGCCCAATTGCATAGATAAATTGAAGATTTTACAGTTGCAAGATATAGTGAAACCGTTAGCCACCATGACTTTGAATCCCTCAAACTTTTCTATCTTGAGGCCTCTCCTTGCAACCTGTCCTTCATCAATGGAGTTATGTGTTTCTCCTGTATCAATTAGAGCAACAATCTTCTACCCACCGAGCACTCCATGAACCTTGAAGGATTCATTCTTTTGAAAAATGGATAATTGGGCCAATGCATTCCAAATTCCTTGCCCTCTTTCAGGTTGAATTGGGCCTCTTTCATCATTACTATACTCATAATCATACTGCTGTTCTGAAAAATCAGATTCTGATTCGTAATCAAAGTAAGCTCTCATGTGATGAGAAAGACCCTTACCATAGCATCTATTCCCTTTAGACTATGGTTCTCGACATGTGTAACAAACCCCTTCTTTTCTTAGCTTCTCACACAACTCTTCATCCATATTGGTAGGAAACTTCTTGGAAGGAAGAGGTAAATGCTTCTTTTTTTCTTATGTGCAAGGGATTTTGATGGAAACTTAGGCCTTGGAGCAACCAATTCCATGTTTCTAGCTTTCCTTATTGCTTCTTCAAGACTTGGTGGATAAAATTATTTAACCCACCCTTTCAATGGCTCCAAAAGACCTTTTGAAAATAGCACAACAAGCCTTGTCGGTGATATTGGGCACCATCATGGAAAGTCTTAAAAAATTTGCAATATAAGAATCCTATGAGCCATGCTGTTTCAATTGAGCAAGCTCATGAAACTTCATTTATGGATCCTTGGTGTCAAACCTATCAATCAACTTGTTGGTAAAGTATTCATAAGTATAAATGAGGTTATGGACAAGAGTGACCAAACCATGGTACCACCATTCGTGTGTAGCTCCATCCAAATGCAAAGTTACAAATTTGATGGCATCTTCTTCTGGCATAGGCTTGAGTGATAGGTAATTGTCCATCTTTTGAACCCATGGTCGAGCTATGCACTTGTCACTTCCATCAAGGTGATCCAAGGTGAATTTTACAAGTACTTGTTGATAGTCCATTCTAGGACCTAGAGGAGCTCAAATATCCTTCTTTCCTCCTCTTCCCTTCTTCTGATTCATATATTGATCAAAAGTTAATATTTCCCTGATTTTAAATGGAAGAGAAACATACTCCATATAAATTTTTCTTACTTCATCTGCCACAGGGACTTCAG
Organism: Sequoia sempervirens; assembly: GCA_007258455.2. NCBI lineage: Eukaryota > Viridiplantae > Streptophyta > Pinopsida > Cupressales > Cupressaceae > Sequoia > Sequoia sempervirens. The sequence goes on along the minus strand of VDFB02209357.1, from coordinate 2,762 downwards.
GCTCGGTAGATGGTTCCTCCCTTGGAGTAAAAGTAGGAAGGAGAGGTCTAAGGGCTGATTCCTTTGAATTGAAAACATGTTGCTCAAATTTTCTCCCTCTTGGTTTCAAATTGGAACCACTAGAATTTGACTCTTTCTTTGGCTAGGCTAGGGTCACTTGCTGGTCTATCTTTGCAAGTAACCTTGACATCATATCCATCATGGCATCAAAATTTATTTATGCTCTAGAATCACTGTCATTTGCTTCATGGGTTGGTCCCTTTCCCTTGTCAGCCATGGTTTCAACTAGTGTTTCTTTCTTTCTCAAAACCTCTAAAAAGGTATCAATTTTAGGAAGTTGAAATTGAACTATGTTTCCTCTAGTGTATCACTAGAATTCCCTCTCACTCATCTGACATTGAAGCACGAAACTCATAGAATGGCAGAAAAACAAGCTCTGATACCACTGTAATATTCCCCCTTAATTGTTTTTAGATTTTAATCAACACAAATCACCATTGTTAGTGTTAGCTCCAAATATAAACTAACTTGGAAAGTAACCCTTCACCTTTTGATCACCAAGATCCCAATGTGGGTGAGGTGAGAGCATACAGTGCCGAGGATCGTTAGCAACTAGAAATGAATTACAAAGCTGCTAAAAGGCTAGCCGAACATGAAAAATGAAAGTAAATACAAGAGTAGGCGGATAACTGACCATAACCTCGACCACTTATTCAACGGGAGCAAACTAATTACAAATATTAATAGGCGGAAAGCTGACCATGAATCCACTTTACCACTTATTCAGTGGGGGGAATTATTAAACTTGAATGTGTTGAAATGTAAATGCTTCAAGAACTTATCCGATGGGAGCTAAAAACAAAAATTTATTGCAACAAGTAAATAAATGACTATTAGTACTACTAATCAACCTTATAATAAATGAGTTTTAGCTGCAAACAGTCAGAATGAAGGCCAAATACAACAAATGGATAAGGACATTATCCTTAACTATTTACAATGAATACAATCAGATTTTAGCCTCCAATAAACAAAAAAATTAGAATTATTTCAAGTTTGATTAGAAATAGTAAACATAGAAAATCAGACCAATAAGAAGAGAATTCACCAATTTACTCATATCTTTGCCAAATGGAGCTCGATTGACGTGAAACTAAATGTTGATGAATCCTTGAAGGTAGGCGTCCAAATTACAGTAGCTAGATACCTTCAAAATATGCACCAAGCATTGACATATATCCCAATGTAGTAGCAAGAGATGGTACAACCTCCAAGAACGGTCAAACTTCTCTTAAAAATTAGATTCTCATTAATAAAATTTGAAACTTTGGGAAAGTGGGCACCGTCCATAGTAGAACAACATGGGCTAGTACCCAGAACCCAATAAAATTAAGTGGTGAAGTTACGAACATAAAATTTCTTCAGCCATACTCTTCAACAACAGTACAAACATACTATACATCAACAATCTGCTTGTAATAATTCAGAAATTAAGCTCTATCCACACTCTTGAATGAGGCATGGTCTTCAGTCACCATCTAGGAAGCCATAGTTTCTAGCCTAAAGAATGACATAGAAAACTAGAGGTGCACAATTCTCATAGCAAAGTATGAACTCAGTTTAGTAGCATAACATTATCAAATTTCCAAAAGATGAGAAACAAAGAGCAAAGCATCATTAAACAGACTCTTTAGCTGGAAAATGAATCAATTTGAAACCTCCAAGAAAGAACCTTTTCAACTTCCTCATGGGATGCCCATCTCCAAATGCACTTTTTAAAATATTAAAATAAATTTAATATCTCTTTCCTAGGTGTCCACTAAAAAGAATAAATAAAAATCATTAAAGATAATAATATTTCATCTTGGACGACCACATAAAAGGCCCCTTTTTAAAAACAACTTCAAGTTCATCGCCTAGGCACAGGGTCCAAAAAGTAACACTGAAAAATGACTAGGTTATTAAAACTTAGCTCCAAGAGGAATGAAGAAGCTAACATTTCTAAACTAAATTGCATCACTACCCGAAATGGAAAGATGACTAAAGATGATTGAGTTGCTGCTAGGATGACACTACCATAAGTAGAACTTACTAAAAATAACAAACTACTATAAATAGTAAGTGTTCCCAAACGCCTTTTGAGCACAAACCGAGTAGTCGTCATGAATTACTAAAAATAGTAAGTGCCTGGAAAGGTTGTCAGATGGAGATGCATGTTATACCATCTTGAAGATCTCTACAAATGTTGAGATTATGGATGCACAACCCCTAAAGCTCCAGAATCTTCAATAAAGGACTTTAGCCATGTAAGATAATCATCCACGAAGGGAAGTGTTGCAACTATGGAATGTTGAATAAAGACTCTATATTGATATGATGCCAGTAATGATATATTACACAAATGAACAAGATGCCTGAATATAAAGGCAAAGGAGAAAACCTAAGATGCATGAGATGTTGCCAAGTGTTATAATCTAACAACATGTGACAACATGTGAACCCTATCTAAATGATTATTAAATGTTGAGATAAGTTTTAGAAGGAATCTTATCCCGCAAACAAGGAAGGGAATATTATCCCATTTATTAAATGATTTATTAAAATGCAACCTAGGACTAAATGTAATATGACCTAAGTTAACTTATGCTAGTGTAATAATTAATTAATTAATTACACTAACACCCCCATAAGTTCAACTTAGGGAGGAAAATGCAATGATTATGCAAGAAGATGATGGGTCCCGACTATGAGGACATGTTAGG
>VDFB02209356.1:0-44779 GCA_007258455.2 Sequoia sempervirens | reverse complement strand
TGCCACTCAAAAGCAATAGGAGAGCTATTTTGCTTTGCTTTTAGAAAAATCTAATGATAAATTATTTTATTTAAGTTCTTGTATTTCCGACAATGCATTAATCATGAAATCTTTCTATTTTAAGAATTTGTTTGCATGAGTAAGTGTTTGATCATGATTTTGGACAACAATTAGTAGATACAAAAGATTTTAGGAATCGTTCACTATTCTTTAAAAGATGGAAAAATAGGAAAGCGTTGTGATTTAGTTACAGAAAAAGTTAGTGTGCATGCATTTATGAGTGAATTTAATAATAAAATTGTACCAAAATATGTTATACACTTTGAACATGCTCGATGGCTTGATGGCCAATTTCGCGCATGTAGAAACACATTTCCAATTGGTACTATACTTTCAGTGGTTGATTTTGCGGAGAATTATACTCTCGCTCCGCAAGAGGAAATTCAATCTCAATATTATAATTATGTGCAAGTAGCTATGTTTGTCCATATTGTTTATAGACATGTAGATGATAGCACCGAGGATGATAGAAAAGTTTTGATGGAGTATCATTTTTATTTGAGTGACAATCGGTTACACTCGTTAGAGTTTGTTCAATATTGTTTTAGTATATTTTATAGAAATTTAAAAAGAAAGAGGGAAATCATGAAAGAACACCTCATATGGTCGTGATAATTGTACCCGGCGGGCTCAAAAATGCTAGAATGTCTCTATTGGTTAAGTAGGGTTCACAAGGAACTTAATGTCCAACATATATGGAGTTTTTTTGAAGCCGGGCATGGTAAAAGGAGAACATGATGGAGCCGGGAAGCCCTGTGGTCAAAAGAATTCTTTGCTAGAGAAACAATTAAAATTCGAGGATTCAGTAAAATTTAAAAATGCACATGAGATTGTGGATTTGTGTAATAGAAGATTATCTGCACTTGGTTCGAGTGATTACTCTACAGTTCATCGATTCTTTTGGTTGGTGGAAGAAGAAAACATTGTATCTAGAGTTGATTGTGAGACAATTAGTGGATCTACTAAATGGCATTCATTTAGGAGTGCGACAGCAAGCACATGGACTATTTGGACAAGGGAGATTGCATGTTTTTTCCATTTTTGTATCTCAGGAAATTGGGAAGCTTGTGAAAATACAGAATGGATTGAATAGTGGCAGCAAAGATCGCTATTAATTCCGGTGAGGGAAGCACATAATCAATATGAAGAACTATTGAAGAAAATGATCAATTGTTTGCATCCGGAGATTATGATCGGTTTCGCATCTTGTACGCTAGCTGCAATTTTAATTTAATTTATTTCCTATTTTATTTTGCTTTATTAAGTTATTTTTAATACTAAATTAGTTATATGGATATACGTGCCATTAAATCGAATTTTAAGGCAGTAGATACGTGTATGCAGCTATTGCACTGGAGGGGAATGAAGCATAAACGTAATATTGGTTGCCTGCTGTGTGGAAATCAAAACATAAGTTGTTAACACCTCGAGAAGATGATGATGGCTTTCATTATCCAACAGGTACGGTGATCCCCTTAAGACACCTCCTTAAGAAAATTTTGATAACAAGTTTAGATCCCCTTAAGCAATTTTTTAGAACAAGTCTTTGATCCCCTTAAGAAATTTTTGAGAAGTTATTTGATGATGGTTTTTCAACATGTTTTCCAATAGGATCAGTGGTGGTTGCTGGCACTTGGCTATGAAAATACTTGAGAAGAAAGGATTGGTCTACTCCAGACTAGCACTATGAAACACATAAAAAGATTATGCATTATTCACATTTGCGGTGGAAACAAATATAAAACTAGAGCTTATCATGGAAAACCTTCAAAAAAAATTACTATGGTCAATTTCTATGGAAGAGCATGAGGTAATCATAGATGCATTGCAAAAAAGAGAGGATGCAGATGGTACAATGGATTAAGTAAATACAGGTAAATATAGTTTTAGTTTTATTTTGTCCTTTTAAATACATTAAATACATGTTTTGACATTGGTCAAGTGTGTTATTAGTTGAAATTGATTTAAATTGTTCTTTTATATATCCTTAAGGCATAATCACAAAAAGGATCTAGTCCATGCAAATTCAACCTAGACAACATGGAATACTTGGTAAAAACAGGTAATTACCAGTTAAATTATATTTAAATACATGTTTTGATTACATATTGATATTGCTTGGACATTAATAGTTAAAATGATTTATTGTCATTTTCTGTATCCTAAAGCCATCATTGCATTGATCTCATACTTTGAAACAAAAAGGAGAGGATGCCTGGATTCAACCTACAAACATGTGTGGAATACTTTTAAATGTAAGTACTTGAGTATGTACATATAGATAGTTTTATATAAATTAAAATATGTATGTTTTGATGATTTCATTGATATTGCTTGTACCTTTTTTTATATCAGGTGGTGTGAAGACCTACTACATTCTAGCCACGAGTTTGAGATGTTCTTGAGATGGCATATCCAAATTTTGTAAACATTGTTTTGAGATGACATATATGTACATACATACTTACAAAATTAAACATACTCTATGTACTTATATGTATCAAATCAATATTCTATATATTTAGGCGTATTATGACCCCTTAAGACATCCCCTTAAGACGTTCTATTATGACCCTTTTAGACATCCCCTTAATTAACATGTTCTATAATGACCCCTTTAGACATCCCCTTAAGACCCCTTAAGACATCCCCTTAATTAACACATTCTATTATGACCCCTTTAGACATCCCCTTAAGACATATTATAACCCCTTAAGACATCCCCTTAAGACATTCTATTATGACCCTTTTAGACATCCCCTTAATTAACATGTTTTATTATGACCCCTTTAGACATCCCCTTAAGACCCCTTAAGACATCCCCTTAATTAACACATTCTATTATGACCCCTTTAGACATCCCCTTAAGACATCCCCTTAATTAACACATTCTATTATGACCCCTTTAGACATCCCCTTAAGACATATTATAACCCTTTAAGACATCCCCTTAAGACATTCCATTATGACCCTTTTAGACATCCCCTTAATTAACATGTTCTATTATGACCCTTTAGACACCCCCTTAAGACGCCATTATTTGTTTTGACAACTTTATAAATTAGTGTTAGATGAACTATTTAGGTATTTATTAATGATTTTATTCTCTAATCTTTCTATGGCATTGTTAGGCCAGGATTGTACCTGCTCAGAATTGAACCCGATTCCCAATCGCAATACCACTGAACCCTAACCCTAACCGCTATTAGAACCCAACCCTTATTGAACCCTTACCCTATCCTAAAATTAATACTATCCCTAAGCCTTGTTGTATCTGACCCTAATTGAAACCTAACCCTAACTCTAGTTGTGTCCTAATCCTAACCTTTACCCAAAGCTTTATCCTATAACCCTAACCTTAATTCAGAGAGAAAATTTTGTGTGTCATATTTCTATTTCTTATGTACATAATTTATGTGATATTCTATTTTTTTTTTCTTGTTATCGGGACACATGGAGGTAAGATTCTTTATTCATTTTCATACACTCACACACAATCATGATATTCTAAATGGGAAACAATGACCTAAAATTAATTTTCCTTGGATTGAGCTCATATTCACTATTTTAAAATTTATCATGTGTGTACACTACGACCATCACCTAATGGTTATACAATCGCTTTCATATACACATTCTCATGTTATCATAATTTATATTTTTTTTAATGATTACCTCTTTCCTTAATTTTTAGTACCAACACTTTTTTCCATTACTAGTGAGAAACTAATGGTGTCATTTTATAAATATGTACATTAGCTAATTATATCAATACCTTGTTAGATTTTTTCACTATAAAGAATTTTATTTGCTTAAGAGTTTAGAGCAATGACTTTATTTGTCAATCTAGTTAAGGAAAAATTAAAGAATAAAATAACAAAGAATGGTGATATCCATGATATTCACAAGGTATAGGAATTCCAAGTGCACCAACAATGAGGTAAAATTCAATTGATAGAACTAAATAAGTAGGTAAATCCACATAAATTTTCTCTCATAAAATTAAAATTAATACATTAGAAGGAAAATATCTTGTTGTTCATTGAAAAGAAGATTAAACCTAAAATTATTCTACTAATTGTATTTTAGGACTATGATAAGAATCACTATAGTTTGATTATACAAGCCAAGAAACATAACAGGAAAAAACTGAGGAACAAATATATAATGTATAAGTAGAAATTTTGATTGTTGATGATCATAATAGAATAAATCCTAATTATATATTATTCAATACTTCTACACATTCCTATGTTGGTTTTGAACATGAAACTTAATTTCAAGATGCACATGCATACGATCAAGAAAATAATAAAAATATTTTAAAACACATATAGCAAAGGTTAGCCATGATGGATGAACTTAAAGATATATATATTAATAAATTGAGTCATGGTAGGTTTAGATTGCATAGCAAGATTAACAAATGCAACATGGACACCAAAATTCAAGACTTAATATCCATAACCAAAGGTGATAATAGTATCATGAAGTTTTATATCAATAAAAAGTAAGCATATAAGTTAAATGTACACAACACTAAATAAGGGAATAATTTAGAAGTAATTTTTTAAAGATAACAAATAGTTATTCCTCATTAGGCCTTAAGAGACATAGAAAACTATTTTTTAATGGAATATTAAACTATCCAAATCTAGTGTCTAATGATATTAGGGACAAGATTCTTAAATCATAAGGTAATAAGACTATCATGGGGAATAAATTATTATGAATTAAATATAAACATTCAAAATGAACATGAATTCATTGTGATAATATCATAATTTTTTTTATGTATCCATGTGAACAAAGTGTAAGGGAGTTATATAGTACTTTTTTCCTTAATATCAACATTAATTTATGAAAAAGGATCAGGATTGTATTTAGGATACAATATGAAGATTTACTTGACTCAAAGTATGTTATTCATAATATAATACAATTATGAAGTCTTCACTAAATTTCACATTAATGTCCTATATTAATGTCTTGACTATGAACATAAAATGCATAAATGTTCATGTGTAAATTAAAATTTCAAACAATAATAAAGTCCATAATTTATGTAACATATTAAGTGCATGAAACCAATATATTAAGCGCACATGAAATAAAGTCCAACATAGTACATGATAAACAAGAAATAAATATAAAACACATAAAATCACATGTTTGTAGGTCATGTACTGTCTCTATAATCAAGAGACCTCTTCACACCATGCAAACTATGTGGATGACCTGAAACACTGAAATTAGATGTAAGACAATAAAAAATGATTTAATGACAATTCTAATTTTATAATCCATCATAAAATTAAATTACCACCATATCTACATCCTGGATGCTCGTATACTAAGAAATTCTCAAATTTCAAATCAATCTACATGTTATAAATAAATTTGAAATGATGTACAACCTACAATTATTATTTTTTATTCAATTTAATCTTAATTTATCATATTTTAATTACGCATCAGTATTCCTCGAGTTGTGCACTAGGCTCTTCTCCAGACTCCATTCAGACATGCTCAACTACAAGATGTGTCTTATGCTATAAAAGAAAAAGAACATGTAAAAATCTCATATTATGTATATATTCAATTTAAAATTTATAATTGACTTTAAATATAATAAAAAAATTAAATTACCATTTGATCTGGAACCTACTCTACATGTCCTCCTGGTGGTGTAACTATGTCTGGGTCAGGGCTGAAAGTTGCACTAACAAAGTCCTACAAGATCAAAATTAAAGCATGTACAATTCAATTAGGTTAATATATACATATATATTCAAGTTTGCACATTTTGTGTAGAAAGTTTTGTAAACAACTCGAAATCGCTATTCCCACGAAAGTAACCTGCGAACATCAAATGTTTTCCCAATGCCCATTCTTATTGTAGTATCAACCTAGACATACACATGTACACATATATTTAACGCTTTATAATATTTACATAGTACATGCATGCTTCATATATCTAGTGAATTCAAAATTCATAAAATTGTCACTATAATAATGTAAACTTTAAACAAATTTACAATATGAATGTACCTTCCCTAGATCTATGACACCCGATAGTGGAGGAGTGGTTGACAACCCCTCAAGAGGAATCGACGTGGATGCTGATTGACTCACCTAAACCAACATAAATATTTCAAAAATATATGTGATTCAATTATAAATTTAAAACTCAAGTTAAATTTATGATTTCATATATAATTTTAAAAATTGAAATCAAAATACCCCATAAGGGTTATCGAGTATGATCGTTCTCGATGTATGTACTCATGGAATAGATGATTGCCCCATCATTAATATCATCTATACACCAAAAAATTTGATTGTTAAAATGTAAATTGCAAACTTTTCTTTGATATATACAACCATAAAAAATTATTATAAATGATCTCAGACATCTAGATGCATATTTATACCCTCGTGTCAGAGTGTCCCCTCGTGGTGATGTTCTGCTACGAGGAACTCTACAAATGAACTGATGCGACCAGATGAACCACCAGAATCTCCCCGTCCACCTGAACTAGGTGTAGCCTGATCAGGTCCATAACACACTTGATGACAACTAGTACATATATGGGGGATGGGTCTCGACACTCCTAGAGCAGTACTCAGACCAGCTCCATAAAAAACTCCTCCATCATCATCATTGTCTCTATGCTCCCCACTAGCTATCACAGAAGCGTGCTGATCAAGGTCTCCTACGAGTGTAGTAAGGGAACCTAATGTTGAGACCAAAGCTTGATGATGTACAGGTGCAGGAATGGGAGGACTAGGAGCAACAACAAGGGGTTGTGCATGCACGGGGCGTCGGGGATCAACCCTTGCCCCTAATCTCTGTTGTGGCATGCCGCCACCAACACCCTGAAATGATCTAAAATCAAAATAATTGGGCTTTTCCCCAAAACAAACTCTACATACAGTTTTCTCAAAAAATACAATGGGCACTCCCAATTAGCATGTGGGGGACTATCAAAACCATATACCATCGATCCCAAAAATGTGCAATCATCTACGGATGTATGCACTACCTCATGGATATTCTAGATTTGTTGGGTGGAATGGGTTGTCGAATAATGGGGTCAAGAAAGTAGGGGGCTAGATGGGAGTTTTTTATTTTAAGGTCTAAAATTTGTTTATAAGAGAGACCGTTTGCATAAAATTGTCTCATTTGCTCTCTTTCTCGCCGATGCCTATCTAGATCGTGAATCGATCATCCTAATGGAATCAACAATGTTTTGCATTGCAAATGCAAAACGTCTCACATGTGGAGGAATCAATGCTTGACTCTACATAGCATTGATTTGATTTTGTAAGGATGCAACTTGATCATTTATTTGTGCTCTCAAGTGAGCCTCATTAGATGCCATAGGTGCTAGAGGTGGCATATTAGGTGGAGGGGGAGGGGGAAGGGGAGGGGGAGGGGGAGGTGGAGGTGGAGGTGGAGGTGGAGAGGGGGAGGGAGGTGGATCTGGCTATGGCTCAGGTGGTGGATTGATGATATCATCAATGTTAAAATCATCCATGATATATGCTTGATATAATGTGCACCTGCATTAAATCATACAAAATAGTCCATGTGCATACAAAAATTAAGATCATATATTTAATTGGAAATAGGATGAGCAACATATATATTAAGCTCATATATTTAATTGAAATGTACATATATATACATTGATTGTTCAACTCAAGAGCATGTCCATACAAAATTAAAAATTAAATGTATGTACATGTACATTTAAAATAAAAAATATGATGCATAATTTGCATGCTGCATAAACTATTAAACTAAACTACATACATACATATACAAATTTCAAAATTTAAGAACTATATATGCAATTTTTTAATACATGCACATACATGTTAAACAATAAAATTGAAACATTCACAAAAGCTCATTTTATGTCTAACACACACACACATATATATTACAATTCTTCCGTAGGAGAAATCATGATCTAGTAGATAGTTATAAAATATATACTATTATATATTATGCATTATAAGTTTGAATAAATACAACCAAATTCATAAATCCATGTCACTAAAAAATCCTTCTTGAAACAAAATCATAAATTCAGGACACTAAAAATATCCATTTGGAACCAAATTTATAAATTCATCACACAAAATATCCATCATTCACCAAATTTATATAAATTCATAACTATTTAAGATCATTGTTTTAATTTATAAACTATTATGGCTCTCATTGCATAGATCTTCATTTCTTTGTGTTTTCCTTTTCAAAATTAGGAGTTCTCCTCTCCTCTAGCCATTGTCGATGCTCATCTACGATCCCATCCATAGCCTTGACAACATCAACAAGGGTTTGCATCCCAGATGCAAACATCCTCACAGGAGGTGCGACACATTCTTCATTTTGAATAATGTTGATTTGATCTTGGATGGTTCTAGCAGAAGCATTGATTTGTGCTTGCAAACGAGCATGCTCATTGATTTCAGGTGGTGGAGGTGGGGGGTTACGAGGTGGAGTGGGCGGAGGTGGAGGTGAAGGTGTTGGAGATGGATGGCGTGGAGGTGGATTGCTAATATTATTGAATGGATCCATGTGATCTTTAAGATATGAGTGAACCTGCATTAGATTTGTAATTTCAAGATGTAAGATACATGTTTAGGAAATACCAAGTTAAACCATTCAATATAAATGGCCTTAAATAATTGAATACAAATGATAAAATTATATGTAAGCCCCATTTATATGTCTAAGGCACATGTTACTTGAATGAAAATACAATTAACTATTGATATTGTATAATCTTGCAAGATCTTATTATTGTTAAATTTGGTTGGGCCTTGGGCAACTTTGATCACCAAATTTTAAGAACTTCTTTGATCCCCTTAAGAAATGTCATATTGGAACCCCTTAAGAAAATCGAATTATGATTTAGGGTGACAGGATGGCTTACAAGGATTTACGCCTAGTGAGGTCCTAGGAGAAAATGGCATAGTTCAAATGAATAAAATTTGGTGAAGTGCTCAAGGCAAACTAAATTCCCATTAAGAGTCTTTAAAGAAAAAAATGATGGCTTTAGGGTTTAGGGTTTAGACTTTTAGAGTTTAGGTTTAGGGTAACAGGATAGCTTAAGGGGATCTACATGCAGTAAGATCCTAGGAAAAAATTACATGGCATAATGTAATGAAATTTGGTGGAGTTGCCTAAGGCAACCAAATTTCATTAAGAGCCTAAGAAAAAATGATGGCTTTAGGGTTTACGGTTTAGACTTTAGAGTTTAGGTTTTAGGGATTTAGGATAACTTAAGGGGATATATGTAGTAAGATCTTAGGAAAAAATTACATGGCATAAGGGAATGAAATTTGGTGGTGTTGCCTAAGGCAACCAAATTTCATTAAGAGCCTAAGAAAAAATGATGGCTTTAGGGTTTAGGGTTTAGACTTTAGAGTTCAGGGTTTAGGGTAATAGGATAACTTAAGGGGATGTACATGTAGTAAGATCCTAGGACAAAATTGCATGGCATAAGGGAATGAAATATGGCGGATTTTCCTAAGACAACCAAATTTCACTTTATGGTGTTGGGTAGGACAAAATGAATGGTTTAGTGTTTAGGGTTTAGATTTTAGAGTTCAGAGTTTAGGGTTTACAAAACTTAGGGTAAAGTTTTAGTGCCCCTTGAAATATTTAATGAACTTGCAAGTTAGTGAAGAACATTTTCTTGTGGAATAGTTGATTGAGATCTACTCTTGTTTCAACTAACCAACCTAGATCATGAAATCTCATTCATATTATAATCTTGCACGATCTTATTATTGTTAAATTTGGTTGCCTTGGGCAACTTCACCAAATTTTAAGAACTTCTTTGATCCCTTTAAGAAATTTGTCATATTGGGACCCCTTAAGAAATCGATTTATGATTTAAGGTGATAGGATGGCTTAAGGGGATCTAGATGTCTAGTGAGGTCCAAATTTAGTCATACTATAGCCTCGTTGGTTCCATCTAGCTCTGGGTCAAAAGTGTTTACCCCTCTAATAAAAAAAAGTTAACATGATGTTAAAAAAGAATCAATCTATACATATCACAAAAATAACAATAATCTTAAATGTAACCCATACTCTAACAATAATAGAATGCTAAATGATCCCCACCCCTAACCATATCCTAATTGAATTGCAAACCTAATTGAAACTTAATTAAATTATAACCTTTACTAGGTAATCTTAAATGTATTCCTATATTATATTATATTTAAATTAATTTATATTTGTATTATAATTATATTAATATTTATTATATATTCCTAATTGTAACCTAACCATTTACTACAAACCTAATTGAATCTTAAGCCTATTCCTCATTAAAACCCCAAGTAAATTGTAACATTACCGATCCTTAATTGTAATCTTATATTATATTTTATGATATTAAATATTTATATTATTTAATATATTATATTAAATAATATAAATATTTAATTATATTTCTTTTATATGAATCATCCTCCTAGATCTCTAAATTGTAATAATAGCATGTAGTTCCTCCAAACTATCATGATGTACTTCCTCCCTTTCCCATGTAATAGGTGTACCTTGTAGGTGTTAAATGGTTCCATCTTGGTCTCCTTATTGATGCATTTCTATCCTTCCACATAAATCTATATAGTATCAAAATATAGGTAATTTTATGGTTAAATTGAATCTCTCTTAATTGCTAAAGAATCCATTATGATTGAGGATGGGTGGATTATTATCTAGGATCACATCTTAAAAATCCTATAGAGGTCATGTGGTATGTTTTTCTTAATACATATATTCCCATACAAACCTCTTTCCATGTATTATCAACTCACCTATATGATAGACACCTTCCTAGATTTAAATTTCATACGATATATATGTACCCAAGTGTTTCCAATTGGAATTGCTATAATTATACTTTTATGGCATTCTAGATATTCAAAATAGTTTTCATAAATCTAACAAATAGACCCATTCTTGACATTGAACCTACATAATTTTAGGTATGTCTAATGAAAGATTAGGGTCTAGGGTTCATAAATTTCAAATGCTCTAGTGTTATGGGTTTAGATTTTACAGTTTAGGGTCTAGGGTTTAGCAAACTTAGGGTGAAGTTTGGGTGGCCCTTGGCATAATTTAGACTTGCAAGTTAGTGTCAATTGGAATTGATTGTACGTGTTTAGATTTATGAATTTGTTAACTAAATTTGCAAACAAACATCAAGATAAACTTTATGAATTTTAACCATTCTTTAACATATTGATTTCTAATCTAATTATAATTTAATATTGAAACTAAAGTTTAATATATATCATTTTTTCCATACAAAGCAAATAAAATTTAAAACATTTAAGCAATGCTAATGATTTTTTTGAGCTCGAAATTACCTAGTTTTCAAAATCAAAATGATTTGTTCGATTCCAATTTAGGGTTTTAAATAATTTTTTGTTCCAATTCAATTTAGGGTTTCGGTTTTAAACAATTAGGGTTTTTAATGAATTTTTTTCGTTTCAATTCAAACTAGGGTTTTCAAATTCAATTTTTTTCGTTTGATTTGAATTCAGGGTTTCAAAAAGCTGATTTGGATTTGTAAATGCAATGTTTTTATTTCATTTCAATTTCTAGGGTTTTGAAATGCAATTTTTTTTTGTTTTGTTTCAATTAGGGTTTTCAAAATCAAATTTTTTTTGGGTTTAATCAAACAATTTAGGTTTCAAAAGTTAAATTTTGTTTCTAAAACACAATTCAAGGTTTTTTTTTTCATTTTTATTAAAAAACATTTAGGTTTCATTGCAAGTTTTCGTCTATTTTTACAATTATTGAATTCTACTATAACAATTAAAAAAATGATTAAAACGTGAAATAAATAAATAAAAAACATGCTAAATTAACATATTTCTTTCAAAATTTCAATTCAAAATAAAAAAATGCAACAAAATGGCGTTTAGGTGGGGTACCCTAGGTGGGTTGTCGCCAATACTCGGGGTCCCGTCTCCATAGAGCAGTGAAAACTATTTTTTTAAAATAAATAGCAGTATAAAACGGGATCCCAATTTATAGAACTCGGGATCCCGTTATTTATAAATCGGGATCCCATATTTTATAAATTGGGATCCCATTTCTTATAAATCGGGATCCCGTTCTATTTCCATTGGTTCGAATCCTATGGGAAACGGGATCCCGATTTTTAAAAAGTGGGATCCCGTTTCGTCTCAGGCTCGGGATCCCAATTTTTAAAAATCGGGATCCTCGTTTATTTAAATCGGGATCCCGTTTCCTCAATGCCGATTTCAATTTTTGGTTAAGGGAAAAAACTTCCACGCTTCAGGACTCAACTTTGTGCACTTACCCTATATGTTTGTTCTAGTGTTCCAAACTAAAGTGTTCTTAGGATGCTTCTCATTGTAATTGTTTATTTTCAAATGATATATATAATCATGTAAAACTTGTACCAAGTCAAATCCCTATGGTTAGTGATATGGTGGGAGTCAACAAAATATGAATTTTAATATTTAAATATGGGGATCGATCCTACACAATGTAGGAGGATTATCCTAGAATATAGAGATATAAATTTGAAAGAGATTGAATGCATATATATGTGTGTAAGCATTGACATAATAAATGAATAATAATAGTGATTTTGGGAAAGATAAGAAGAGATCAAATATATAAAAGTACATGTAAAAATGAATAAAAGATCGAGAAAGGTACCAAACATAAAATGAAATTAGATAATTTATTATTATATAATTATATTAAATATTCCATCAAAATAAGACCAAAACTAAAACACAAAACAAAAATAGAATAATAATCAATATATAATTATATTAAACATTTCATCAAAATAACAGTATAGGTATATGAATTTCACCATTAGAATACTATTGCAATAAATTATTTAGAACACAACTACTATGAAGGTGGGAATAATAGGTTAAAACTGAGGGCCACTCAGGAATATAATGAAATGATAGAAAGATACAGAGAAACAAACAATGTTCATAGAAAGTGATTCTTTACACTCTAAAGATTTTAAATATATATCAAACTGATCCCAACTTAAATAAATGTGACAAAACCTAAAAAAAAAATCAAAACCGTTATTTGGCCCAGGAATGACGAAAAAAATCTGTAAAAGCTTATGCAACCCAGTCTTTTAAAAGATGGAAAAGTAATTCTCAAATTTCCTGAAAAGTTTTTATTCGACTACAAAAACAAAGAGCTTATATATCAAGATTCTTCCACAGTCAATTGTCATTATAAAACCTTTAAACAGTAATACATATTTGTATTTTCAAAACTGGTACAAAAAAAACTAAAAGGAGGAGAAAGAGAATGTCAAGAACATGTTTCCAGCTTTATAACCAGACAAACTTGACAAAAAGCTGCATTATAAAATATAATATATATAAAGAAAAGGATTCAATACAGTATACAAAATAATATTTAAAAACAATGTCTATATCTTCCACTTTGTAACTAGAATTGGGCCTACATCTTGTACCAATATAGGGAATCACTTTGCTCAATAATTATTTTTTACAGTTCCATTATCATTTCCCTTTTAATATACCTTTCTATACAAGATAACGACTCCTGAATGACATGCATGCATACAAGCTGAACAATTATGCACTTTTATATTAACAGTTGTAAGCCACCCTCCATTCCCTCCCATAATAGTGAAAACGATATATATTAGAATAGAATAAAATGTGGGACAAGATTTGATTTTGACTTACATCTTCTTTTCAAATTGGGAGAAGAAACAAAATACTTGGGTGTGCTTTAAACCAGAGTTTGTGGGCAAAGGGCCTTTGCATTATAAAAACAAAATGCTAATCATTTTTTCATCATAGTCTCAGTGACACCATTCAGAAACAAAAACTAGTGCTACATCATTCATCATTTCCACAATTTATACATGCAGTGACTTCTCTCTCTTTTATGGAATGTGTGTGTCAATTTATACAGGCAATGACTTCTCTCTTTTATGGTATGTGTAGGGTAATGGAGTTTTTATGGACATAGAATTTAACATTAATTATTATGTTTGACAAATGGGTTCTTAATTTCTGTGGAGAAATAGATATTTTTTCTCTCTCTTTTATGGTATATGTGTGGATTTACTGATTTTTGTGTTTTTTATTTAGTATATAAGAAGCACTAACCAGCCTACTTCACAATTAGGTTCTTAATATATGTGTGGAGTATTGGAGTTTTTGTACTTTTGTATTTAGTATAGAGGGAACACTGACTATCCTATTTGATGAGTGGCATCCCAATTCTATTTGAACATGTGTTATGATTGTGTTAACCTCAACCCAATGGGTGGATTATCTTGCACTTCTTAACTAATGTCTCAATATTGTAGATTTAAAAGTAACAAATCTTGATTATTGCATGTAAACAATAATGAATCAAGTTAAAAGGCATTAAAATTATTTTTGAATGAGCCACTTTGGGGAATGATAAATATGTTTAGTGGAGGAAAATAGGGCATTAGATTGAGTATTGACTATGACACATCACCCAAGTTATTAGGGGAAACTTTGGTGCTCTCTCAATGCTTTGAGGTTGGTAGATTTTGGAACAAAATCCCTACAGTGCCATTGATTATTACAAGAGTTTAACCAATAAAGAAATATGAACTATGAAAGTCTTATTCACTACATTTAACTTGTACATAGGGGTTTCTCAACTATGACTCATTTTATTTTTCTAAATGGCTATAACAATACTACTTGGACTTGAAGAGGAATCATCTATATAGACTTTGGCATGTACTTGCACTTAGTTATTTTGAACAATAACCCTACCCAAGGTTCAAAGTTACATCCTAACAACAAACAATAGAATCTCATTACACTTTTACTATACCCTAGTTTGTGCCCTTTCTAAATATTGTGATTGACATGCTAACATTCATTCACCTATAGTTGGTAGGATATATTCATAATATTTAGTAATACTAGTCTTTTCCACCCAACTATGGAAGCATTAAAATATTATTATGTATCTTGTGTATCTCTAGATGTTAATGTTCCAATATAAAGTAGAATGATTGAATAAATATAAAAAACAATGCCTTGCCCCATAATCAATCATCGTAGTTTTACCATCTTTCCATTTACAAACTTGATTATGAAGACTATCAAATCTCTACACTAATTATCTAAAATAATAAACAATTCTTGGTGTTGCATTTGCTTGGCATTTTGTAAAAATACTCATCATTGTGCACCTTTTTTATTATAATTATTAATTAATATTATTCAAGTTTCATAATGTATAGAGTATAAGAGTTTAGAGTGATTAATTATCATTTTCTATCTAGATTGTAAACTAAATGGAAAATCTAACAAACTTATTCTCAAGTAACTACTTAACAAAATAAAATTAACCCCTTATTAATCTATGGATTTGTATATATAGTCTCATAGCTCAATCATAATACTAGGACCACCCTTGTCATATTGTGTTGTAAGAAATTACATTTTCATTTAGATGAATAACAATAGGCCTTTACATAAATGAAGCTCCATGTTGACTATTTTTTTATATGTCATTACCTAATTGATTTTTTCATCCATCAAAGCATAAAAATAAATGAATTTTATTAGATGTAGTTACAACTACCTTGGTAGACATGTATGCAAAATGTGGAAAAATATACAAAAAAAAAACCATCTGACATAATTCTTCAAAGAGATGTTCTCATGGAATGCCATGATTGTAGGGTATGCATGTTGAAAGATTTTACCAAATAGGCTTTACAAAATTTCATGCAAATGCAATTGGCAAGTGTAAAGTCAATTTTTATGACCTATTTTTCATGTTGCACACTCTAATGAATTTTGAAAGAATTATATATATGTGGAGTCTCCAAACCATAATCAAGTTATAGAGTCTATATTCAAGATGTAAGATTATCCTATCCTTATGACCACACAAATCTTCCCTTACAAGTAATATATGGAAATATTAAATTACAAGTTCAAGTATTGCCTATCTAAGTAATATACTATTTATAAACTTTTATTTCCAAGCTGCTTCATCTTCTAATAAATTTAGTTTATATAAAACTTGGTCTTGAATATACATTCATATATTTTTCTTTCCGTCTTGGCCAATGACTATTATTTATTTCACTCTTACACTTAAATTCCACAAGTTCTATTAGAATGTTACTCTATCTTTCAATCTTATAGGTTATTAAGATGCTTCCTTCCCTTTTAGATCACCAACACAATTTTAAAGAAAAGGGGAAATCTTAAATGTATCATGTATAATGAGAATACTAAAATATTAAGAGATTTCAATTGAGAAGAAAATTTTATTTTTTAAGAGAATAAAATGTCATACTTTTCAAGCATTTAATTTCTAATTATTTTTCTGCATTATTGTATCTCCTTCAATTGAAGTAATAATTTAGGATATGTCAAAGATTATGTGTATAGGCTTGTGATGTTCAACATTATTTTCTCTATAAAGAGAAATTTAAATATAATTTAACCAAATGTGTGCAACTTATGAAGATTTAACTAAATTTTTTGCTTATGATTGAAACATAGAAAAATAGGGGTAGGGTTCATACACAGGGTTTTATACTAAATTTGGAATATTTCACCAAACTTACTATAAATAGAAAGAGAAAAATGGGGTGAATGAACCTACCTATTCTTCTATTTCATTCAAGAAATGAGATCCCTCAAGTCAAAATCCACTTTCAACCCTTAGGTGAGTGAATTATTTGAGGAATTTTGCAATTTCCCTTTTTGTGTTAGGACAAGGGTCTAGGTCAAACAACACTTTGGGGAAAAAGATTAAAAATAGAAAATCAACTCCAAAATGCAATCTATCACTTGGATTTAGTAGATGAAACATAAAAATGAAGGAACCTACAAAAATTTTGACAGATCTAGAAGGGATAAATGTCATGTACCTCTCACAAAATGATGTTTTGAGAAGCTATCTAAGGACTCATTTTCCCTATGGTGAATGGGCTTTGGGTAGGGCTTTCCAAAATCTGTTTATGAGTCCTCTACTCCTATTTTTGCACTTCCAGATTCCCAATTTTTACAGTCGGAAAATCAAAAATAAATCTGGGATCTAAGTTTCCATAAGATGACAACAAAGGTGACAACTTTGACAATTTTGCAATTTTGCAACTTTGAGATCTTCAACTTTTTTTCAACCTGCAAATCTACAACACACAAAGAGGGGAATTTTTTTTGTTTTTGGGTGAATGGGGGTTTTCCTTGGTCAAACCCCATTTTAGTAATTAAACCTTGAAATGAAATGAAATAGCATGAAAGGAATGATGAATGAACAACTCAATGTCACAACTCACCAAACCCTTGGATGAACCTTGGAATGTAGATCTGCAACTTGCATGAAATGACTTCAATAGATGTGGATCTTGAACCTTGAATCTTGATTTGAAACAATGCTTTGAATGCTTGAATAGATCATGAAACCTACATCATCATATTAGCTCCCATAACATGCATGATGCAAGAAGAATTTGATGTAATAATTGAATCTTGATTGCTACAATAATTCTTCAATAAATCTACCTTTGAATGCCTTGAATTGCACTTTAAATTCTCTAGTGAAAGTGCTCTTAAGATAACTTGAAATTGCTAGGTGAAACTTAGTGAAATAACCTTATATGTATAGATATGTAACATTAATTTCCTAAAATTCAAATAACACAAGCCAACATTTGAATATGGATTTGAAAATGTTAAAATACTGCCAAAAACATAATTTAAATTTAGGTCCTAGGTCTAAGGGAGGACCCATTCTCCCATGGGCGAATGGGTCCTAGGTCACCTACCTACGACACACATTGCTCAGTGAGAAGTGGTATGTTTAGGCATTAATGAATGTCGGGTTTCCTCTTCATAAAATGCAATTAATTAGGCTTAAATTTGAAAGGGGCCAATTAAGGAAAATTAAGCTCAATTAATTAAAGGATCCCTAGATAAGTGTGAAAGTGTAAAGAGGTACTCTTTACAACACTAAAAACAAGGTACAATTAACTCCATTTTAATTAATAGGGCCCTAAACTTAATGTGAATATGTAAAATACATATTACAACGCTAAATTAAGGCATAATTAAATTCATTTTAATATTATTTCCTAATTAGGTGTGAAAATATAAAGGGATACAATTTTCTACACTACATTTAGCCCCCACTTTAGTGATAGGATGACCCCGCATCAAACTCACACTAAAGTAGAAATTCAAGACATATGTATGCAACAATGACAAAGATACTCAATCATACAACATCAAAGACCTAAAGAGAAAGCAAGGAGGAGGATCAAGCCTCAGCTGTCCAACACGATGTGGAACATGCCTCAGTTGTTTGTCCAAGAGAAAGGGGTGGATCAAACCTTAAATATTTGTGATTGGACGGATTAGTATGAGTTGATTACACTTGATCCATGAAGAATTGAAGCATAGCGAAGCCTCTAACATAAAATCTCAACAAGATCATTCAAATGAAGATTAAACTAAACATTCATCAAAATAAGCATTCTAAACTACGAAAATGTTTAAATGTCTACTCTAACCCATTTGAAACTTATCTTGTTGTGAGATTGTTGACGTGTTGATCAGGTTTCCTCTTCAGAAAATGCAATTAATTAGGTTTGAATTTGAAAGGGGCCAATTAAGGAAAATTAAGCTCAATTAATTAAAGGATCCCTAGATAAGTGTGAAAGTGTAAAGAGGTACACTTTACAACACTAAAAATAAGACACAATTAACTCCATTTTAATTAATAGGGCCCTAAACTTAATGTGAATATGTAAAATACATATTACAACACTAAATTAAGGCATAATTAAGTTCATTTTAATATTATTTCCTAATTAGGTGTGGAAATATAAAGGGATACAATTTTCTACACTACATTTAGCCCCCACTTTAGTGACAAGATGACCTCGCATCAAACTCACACTAAAGTAGAAATTCAAGACATGTATGCAACAATGACAAAGATACTCAATCATACAACATCAAAGACCTAAAGAGAAAGCAAGGAAGAGGATCAAGCCTCGGTTATCCAACACGATGTGGAACATGCCTCAGTTGTTTGTCCAAGAGAAAGGGGTGGATCAAGCCTTAAATGTCTATGATTGGACGGATTAGTATGAGCTGATTACACTTGATCCATGAAGAATTGAAGCATAATGAAGCCTCTAATGTCAAATCTGAACAAGATCATTCAAATGAAGATTAAACTAAACATTCATCAAAATAAGCATTCTAAACTATGGAAATGTTTAAATGTCTACTCTAACCCACCTAAAACTTATCTTGTTGTGAGATTGGTGACGTGTTGATGTGAAATGATGACCCTTTCCCAATCCCATGGGTAAATGAGCTTGCCTCAGTCGGTTTTATTGAAGAAAACTAATGGAATGGTTGTGAGATGTGTATGTAAACATGATTTTAATCTAAATAAGAATGATGCAAACTAATTAAACATGATATATGCTAAAATGATTCAGATATACAAATGCTAAGCTAATCTAAATGAGATTCTAAGCTAAAAGATCAAACCCTAATTAATAAACAAGCTAAATGGATGGATTATGTGATCAGGGAAGCCATTAATGGAAGCTTCAAGATAACTAAATGTAATTAAAATGAACTAAAAGATGCTAGATGTGCACGCTAAATGTGAGTGTGAATATGAGTGATTTCAACAGCATAAGTTTTCTTTTGAAAGATCGATCCATTTGTCTCCAAATAGTGACCTATTTATATGAAAGCAAATGAGAAATGAAGGGTTAAGATAAAAAAGGCTAATCAATGGTCAAAATGGAAAGAAAATGGAAGCATGGATCATGGATTCTCATTAGGGATGAGAATCAATGATGAGATTTAATCAAGGGTTCTCATTCCTTCAAACAAACACACTTTTAACCTATACAAGAGGTCACAAGTTAGCTTGCACAAGAAGTTTTGAGTTAACCTACACATGAAGTTTTGAATTAACTTGCACATAAAGTTTTGTAAAATATTCCCTTTTTCAAATGAGTGCAAAAGAATATTCTTTGGAATATTCTCATGGGTGAGGAAATAGATATTGAGGAAATTAAAACAAAGTTTAATTGTACAAAAGGGGAAGGAATATTCCATGGGAACATTCCCCTTTTGGAGGAATGTGCAAAGGAGGAATATTCCCTTGCAAGTGGGGGGGGGAATTAGATTAAGATAATTGATAATTAAACAATGTTGCAATTAGGGGATTTAGAAGAATTAGATGATATTCATTAAATAAAATAATTTAATGAATGGGGGAAAGGTGGAATGACATTTAATTAAATAACTTAGGGTTATTTAATTAAATAAGAAGATTTAGGGATTTAAATTAAATAGTTTGATTTATTTAATTTAATAAGACGAAATGTTAGCATGAAAGGGAATGAATTCATCTAATTAGATTAATTAGATTAATAGATGAAAATGATGCAATTAATCAAATAGCTAGGCTAATTTAATCAATTAAGCAAAAAGAGCATAGGTTATATGACAAAATGATGTTAGTTAGCTAATGTGATCCATTGAGACATTTTTAGGTGTCTACATTTTTCCCCTCTTTCAAGCAATGTACTTGTTGCTTTGGTTCAAAGACTAATGTTGATGATGATGTAGAAATGGATATTGATGATCTCTTTGAGATGTTGATAGCCAAGCTAAAGTTGATTGATTTGATTGATTGATTGATAACATTGTTGAGGATTCACAAAAATGCAAGGATAGTGTTGTCAAGATATGAACAACACAAGGATTGATAGGGAAAGATATATCCCAATGATGATTGATTTGATAATTTGACCAAGATTTGCTAGCGAG
Organism: Sequoia sempervirens; assembly: GCA_007258455.2. Taxonomy (NCBI): domain Eukaryota; kingdom Viridiplantae; phylum Streptophyta; class Pinopsida; order Cupressales; family Cupressaceae; genus Sequoia; species Sequoia sempervirens. Next base: position 23,815 of record VDFB02209356.1, on the reverse strand, counting down.
GCTAGGAACAAAATTTGTTACATGATTTGATATTGATATGATTGAAAGATGGTTGGTTTCCCCCTTGAGAGATTGATCGGAGAATAAATGTTCCGATCAGGCTCACGATAGGTGAAAATTAAACATTGAATCAAAGAGCTGTAACTTTACAATTTGTTGAGCTGAAGATGATATAGATGCCCCATTGTGCCCCAATGAAAGAGGGATTGTTATTGTGATAGCTCAAATATTGATGTAGATGGATTCCAGGATGTATAGAAAGTCATCAGTATGGGTAGCCTCATGTATATTTTGATATATCATGCAAATTTGATACTTGGATAGAAATGTTAGTAAAGATGGAAGAATAAGATGAATGGATTGACCATTGATTTCGAGATTGATTCAAAAGTCTAACAAGTCCACAATGCACCAATAATTTATTAGATTATGGTGAAAAGACACGCATGATGATGATGATTCGATCATATCTTGGGATTGGGATTTTCTGTCATTCCTTATTTTTGATATAACACATAGATACAATGCATCAAGGTATTGATAACTAGGATGGAATTGTATCTAGTGTAATGTACTTTGACTCTACAAACATATAGGATAGTTCTTGTTCACACCTTGACATACAAAAATGTAACGCCCCGTCGCACAAACCCCAAAGGAACAACTAAAAACGCAACAATTTATTTTTATTTTTATTTTTTTCTATATTAAATTTCATTCAAAAACAAAAACGCCATAAGTATAATTTTTAATATATATTATTTCTTCCTCCAAAACATAAACTCAAAATCTGTACTGTAAAAAGAATATATATATTTTTTAAAAGGACAATACATGACATGTATAGGCATAAATATATATATATATATATAGGTGTATGTATAATTACATTTACCCAAATAATACAAAATAAATAAACAATAAGGATGAAAACCAGTCCAATTCATTTTCCTTCAATCACAGAATAAATATGGGTATACAATTTTAATACCCTAATAAATTGATTTTCTTTCAAATCAAGAATTTTAGCAACAAGATTTATTGAAGAAATTCAGAAGATTTTTCAATAGATTTCTATAGAAGACTTAAAGGTTTAACACAAGACATTTTTTTCTAAAACAAAACCCTCTTTCCAAAAATAGAGAAATTGATTTTCAAATATGGCAAACATGATTTTTTTTTGTTTCCCTTACAGAACAATGAATTAATAAATCAAAAGAAATAATAATTTAAAAGATCCAGGAGTCCTTCGTTTGATTTCGAATCCACCAGCACAACAACCCTTCTTCCTCTTTCGAATATAGAATCCCTCTGTAGTTTCTTCCCAAATCCATCTTTTAGCTAACTTCTAGATCAATAATCTTTTCTTTTCTTACCTAGAACAATTTTTAATAGAGAAGCACACACATATTTTTCAACCTTTGTTACTTCTTCTTTTCCAGATAAAACCAAAAACCATTATGTGTGTGTGTGTAGAAAAAACTTCCTTCTCTCACAATAAAATAAAGAAAAATAAATAAAGCTCTTATTTTTTTCTCAAAAATCCAACCCATCCATTGGTTTTTTTTCTTGCTTTAAAATCCCACACTTATCTCACAAATTTAATTAAAAATTGATTAATTTCATATTTATCCTCACATGATATTATCCTTAGATTTAACAATATTAATATTTTGAAAAAAGACAATTACAATTATCACAAACATTATTTATTTAAATTAATTACTCTATCCTTTTTAATTAATTAAATATCTTTTAATTTACAACATTTAACTCAAAAATTACAATTACTCACAATTAATCATATCCACAAAATATCATTAATTTATTCCATATAAAGTAAAAATAAATTAAATAACAACTAACCATAATTAAAATAAATAAACAACAGCAACCAATATAGAGACAAGGACAAAGCCAAAACCATGACACAACAAGACTCACAATGAGGTGACAGACTTGGGATGGGGACACTTCCTTATCAACTCCTTTTTTCAACATCGTACCCGTTGGGTTAATTTAATGCTCGCCCTGTCTAGTCAAAGCAGGTGGAATCGAGACTTTATTCCTACAATACCTCCATACAAACAAATGTCAAGTAACATGTAAATCTCCATTGTAGACAAACTGTGAAAGGAAATTGTAGGGTAGCAAGGCGCTCGCAAGCGAGTGATGCTACTCCGTCCTTTCACCAAGACTCACTAGAAAACACATTAGAAAACATAGCAACATAGAATTATAACATCGTCATATATAATATTAAAGAAAACCATAGCATAACCAAATAATATAACCACCACATAATGTATCATCAAACATCATAAGTAATGTCAAGTGCAGCAAACCAACCAAACAATGAATCCACACACAACCAAATCGGTGAACTAATCACCATCACAAACCAAGAATCAAACCAACACTTAAGAGTATCAAAGAGTATCAGCAACATGAGGGGTATTACATCCTCCCCCCCTAGAATGTGGTTTACTCCTGAAAGCCAATAAATAAATATGGGTAAACCTCTCTAATATTGGATGCATCCTCCCATGTCGCCGAAGTCTCATCATTCGGGTCCCATTGAACCTACACCTGTTCAATAGCTCTGCCTCTGAGGGCGAGTCTCTGATGCTATAGCATGACCATGGGCTTGAGAGCTAGCTGCCCATCCTCGACCTGTAGAGCATTCCAATCAAGTATGTGAGTAACATTAGGATAATATGGTATAGGGACTGAAACATGAAAAACATCGTGAATCTGTGACAGATTGGGTGGCAAGGTTAGGCGGTAGGCAACAGGACCAATTCTTTCTAACACCTCAAATGGCCCTACAAAGTGGGGCATAGGCTTAGAACCCTTTCCATAATGAATAGGGCTCTTCCATGGACATACTTGAAGAAACACTCGATCACCAATTGCAAACTGCCGATCAACTCTATGTGCATCAACATACTTCTTCTGCCTATCTTGAGCTGCTACAAGATGCTCTCAAATGTGAGCTACCTGCTGCTCCATATCTCGAAGCATTTCGGGTCCAAGGAGAACCCTATCCTCTAACCGATCCTAGCTAAAAGGGGTATGACAAGGATGGCCGTATAAAGCTAGAAAAGGAGCCATGCGGATTGAACTATGGTAACCATTGTTGTAGGCAAACTCTACCAAGTGTAGATAATCTTCCCAATGTGATTATTGGTCCATGACATACATGCAGAGCATATCCTCAAGCACCTGATTGACTCTCTCAATCTAACCATCTATCTCAAGATGGTAGGCAGAACTAAAGTTCAATTGAGTCCCTAAGGACTGCTACAAAGATGTCTATAGCACAGATGTGAATACCAGATCTTTGTTAGAAATGATTCTTTGTGGCATCCCATGCAATCGAACAATGTCTTCCGTGAACACCTTGGCCACCAAAGAAGTAGTATAGGAAGATCAGATAGGAGAGAAATGGGCTACCTTGGTCAGTCTGTCCATAGTGACCATGATAGCACCGTGCCGCCTGGAAGACATAGGAAAGCCGACAATGAAATCCATAGAGATAATGTCCCAATTCCATTATGGAACAAGATGAGGCTACAAAAAACCTGCCAGATGATGATGCTCAGCCTTAACCCTCTGAAATTCAAGACATCTAGCCACAAAATTGATGATATCATGCTTCAATCTTGCCCAAAAATATAGTGAGTGCAAATCCGTATACATTTTCTTAACTCCAAGATGTGCCAAATAAGGTGCATGATGGGCTTCAGTCAAGATTAGGGTGGGAAGACCCTCTACAGAAGGTACATACATTCAACCTGCATAGCGTAAGACACCATCAGAATCTAGTGAGTATCCAGCAAATTTTCCTTCCAGAGTTCTGCCCGACTCGATTTCATATTTCACCTCTTGATACCAATTGTCTGGGGAGAGAGTAGTGAGGATCTGAATCCTCAAATCAACCTCGAGAGCCACTACAGAAATCTCATGTCTACATTAGCTCAAAGCATCTGCCACCACATTCTCTTTTCCCTGGATATACTTTACTTCAAAATCGTATTCGCACAAGAATTCCATCAACCTTCTTTGTCTTGCATTCAGGTTCGGCTGTGTGAAGATGTATTGCAGACTGCGATGATCTGTATGCAACTCAAACTGATGCCCTTAAAGGAAATGTCTCCATCTTACCAGAGCATGAACCACAATGGCTAATTCAAGATCATGTGTGGGGTAGTTCAATTCATGATCCTTAAGTTTACGGGATTCATACACAATCACTCGCCCTTCTTGCATCAAAATGACCCCTAAACCTTCCAAGGAAGCATCTGTACATACAAAAAACTCTCCCGTAGGATACGGTACTGCCAAAATTGGTGCACTAGTCAACTTTTCCTTAAGAATCTGGAATTCTAACTAACATTGATCTGACCAAAGAAATTTCTTCCCCTTCCTCTGGAGAGAGGTAATGGGATGCACAATCCTAGAAAAGCCTTAGACGAACCGCCGATAATAGCATGCTAGTCCCATGAAACTGTGAATTTCTGAGAGATTCGTGGGTATGAGCCAATCCACAATGGCCTGAATCTTTGCAGGATCCACGAAAATTCCCTCACCTAAAATGACATGACCCAAATATTGAACTTCAATCTTATAGAATTCACACTTTTCCAGGTTGGCATACAACTAATTGTCCCTTAAGCACTGTAGCACCTATCTTAGATGTTGCTCATGTTCCTCCATAGATTTGGAATAAATTAGAATGTCGTCGAAAAACACAAGGAAAAATCTATCCAAATATGTTTGGAACACCCCATTCATTAAGCTCATGAAGACTGAAGGTGCATTTGTCAACCCGAATGACATCACAATGAACTCGTAATGTCCGTATCGAGTGAAAAATGTTGTTTTATGAATATCGGGTTCCACATTCCACAATTGATGATACCCTAATTTGAGATCAATCTTAGAAAATATCTTCGCCCCTTTTATCTGATCAAAAAGATCATCAATTATAGGCAGGGGATATCGGTTCTTCACTGTTACTTTTTTCAACTGCCTGTAATCAATACACAGACGAAGAGAGCCATCCTTCTTCTTTACAAAAATTACGGGTGCTCCCCAAGGGGAAACACTTGGGTGGATAAACCCCTTAGCCAATTGCTCCTCCAATTGCAGACGGAGTTCTTGAAGCTCCTGTGTTGTCATTCGGTACGGAGCCCGAGATATAGGTTCAGCTCCAGGTAACATATCAATCCTAAAATCTATATCCCGCTTTGGCAACATACCCGGTCTCTTGCTTGAAAAAACATAAGAAAACCCCTTAAGGAGTGGGTAATCATCCAATGACACCCCTCGACTATCCTATGACTCAAGATCACCCACTGATACTGCAAAAAGTTGAAAACCCTGCAAGGATAACCTTTTTAGTTGCATGGCAGAGATCATTCGCAATGAAATGGGCCTCTGAATACCCATGATCTCCACCTCCTTTCCGAAATCATCAACGCACCGCACTGCTTTACGATGATAGTCTATCATGGCACGGTGTGCACTCAACCAATCCATTCCCAAGATGACATCATACGAGCCAAGTGGTAGGATATGGAGGTCCACCTTAGTTGTTAATGCCCCTATATCCAGACTACAACCCTGAACAAGCTTCTCTACTACAACCTTTGACCATGAGGCCAATTCAACCTGCCATTTTACGCCTTGCCTAGATGCCACCAATCTACATTGCTCTACTACTGAAGGAGATATAAAAGAGTCAGATGCACCGAAATCAAAGAGTATGGAAATACTAGTGTCATGCAACACACCTAATGTCTCGATCACAGTGCCCTGATATTTTGCTTGATGATTGTCCACTACCGTAAACACCTGATGTGCTCTACCCACATCGCCCACTTTCAATTCAGAAGCAACTGGTCTCTAGCTAAAACCTGACGTACTCCTTTGTGGACACTATCTGGAAATATGTCCCTACTTCCCACATGAGAAACAACCTATGCCTCACCCAAATCCTCTGACACTAGACAGTGCACTCAACTGCTGAAAACTGCCTTGTGAAGGTGTCGACTATGTGCTTTGTGCAGGCTACATAAAACGATTCGGTCTATTACACTGCCAACTTTGGTTCTTCCTGTTTTGAGATTTGTCTCCCTGCTGAAACTGTGATTTGTTCTATTTGGGTTGTGACTGCTGTTGCTGCTATGGACCACCCTTAGAGGGTACCTAAAAATTATTGGAAGACCCTGTAGCTTGAGGCTGACCACCTCTAGAACCAAAACCTAATGCTGGAACACTACCGATCTGAATTCCTATGTGTCCTCCCAATGCCATTGCCAAATTTTCTTCTACTAGATGGGCCTTCTCAACCACTACCTCCATTTTCTTCGGCTCGAAGACTCTAACTCCACCACTAATTTGGGCGTTTAAGCCCTGGACGAAATGTTGAACCAACATTCCCTCATCATGATTGATTCATGCATATTTCTTCAATTCATAGAATCATCGCTCATATTGTTCAACAAACATCGACATCTGCTTAAGGTCATGAAACTCATCTGTTTTGCATTGCCTCCAATGATCTAAAAGGAAGTGAGCGTGAAACCTGTCCAAAATAGCTCCCATGTGACCATGTTGATATCCAGATGTAACTTTTTCTCTTCCAGCTGCCACCAAGTGGATGCAAAGCCTCACAGATGCATGACTGCGCACTGAGCTTTGGTATTGCTACCATAGGGGTGCATCACGAAGCATCGATCCAAATCGATTAACCATGTTTCTACTTCCAGACCTCCTCTAGAACCATTGAATGTAAGTGGGTGTGCTCTCATCAAGTCTCTCATATGACAAGCTTGCACTGTATCCAAATTTGTCGTTATCTTCCTCTGCCTCGGTGACCTTTCCCTTTCTCTCTCGACCCGTTGCTCCTCCTCTAGCCTGGGTCCCAACCGATCAAGAATCTCCCCCAAAAGGTGTTGCAACTTTCCATCTAAACTAGGTTGTTTCGAGTTCTAACCACCACCTGATGGATTGTTTTGAGGACTCTGTCGTTCCTCATGCTATGAACTGTGGGAACTCGGTGGTGATGAACTTTGGTGGTTGGCTCCACGGCCACCACCTCGGCCTCTTCCTCTACCATGGCCTCTACCTCGAGGCATGATCCTGCACAACAATTAGGGTTATGTAAGATCAAGAGTTAATAAAAAGGTTGCCTAACAGACACAAACTACCCAGAGAACCCAACGTTAGCAACCTTGGCTCAATACCAAGTTGTAACACCTCGTCGTGCAAACTCTAAAGGAACAATTAAAAATGCAACAATTTTTTTTATATTTTTATTTTTTTTCTATATTAAATTTCATTCAAAAACAAAAACACCATAAGTATAATTTTAAAGATATATTATTTCTTCCTCCAACACATAAATTCAAAATTCATACTGTAAAAAGAATATATATATTTTTTTTAAAAGGACAGTACATGACATATGTACAGGCATAAATATAGGTTATGTATAATTACATTTGCCCAAATAATACAAAATAAATAAACAATAAGGATGAAAACCAATCCAATTCATTTTCCTTCAATCACAGAATAAATAAGGGTATACAATTTTAATACCCTAATAAATTGATTTTCTTTCAAATCAAGAATTTTAGCAACAAGATTTATTGAAGAAATTCAGAAGATTTTTCAATAGATTTCTCTGTGAAGACTTAAGGTTTAACACAAACAATTTTTTCTAAAACAAAACCCTCTTTCCAAAAACAGAGAAATTGATTTTCAAATATGGTAGACATTATTGTTTTTTTTGTTTCCCTTACAGAACAATGAATTAATAAATCAAAATAAATAATAAATTTGAAAGAACCTAGAGTCCTTCATTTGATTTCGAATCCACGAGCACAACAAACCTTCTTCCTCTTTCGAATACAGAATCCCTCTGCAGTTTCTTCCCAAATCTCATCTTTATTCTTTTTTTTTTTTTTTTTTTTATTCAAGGGGTGGCAGCTTTTGACGAGCTATGAGCTGGATTCAACAATTCAACAATACCACTAGCGGGGAGTTTAGTATGGTGGAAAGAACAACAATGCCACCTATAAACCATTACACCATGCCAATGCCGGCATCTTTGACTAACTTCAAGATCAATAATCTTTTCTTTTTTACGAGAACAATTTTAAAGAGAGAGAAGCACACAAATATATTTTTCTTCAACCTTTGTTACTTCTTCTTTTTCTAGAAAAACCAAAAACCATTATGTGTGTGTGTAGAAAAAAATCCTTCTCTCATAATAAGATAAAAGAAAAATAAATACAACTCTTCTTTTTTCTCAAAAATCCAACCTTATCCATTGGTTCTTTCTTGCTTTAAAGATCACGCACTTATCTCACAAATTTAATTAAAATTTATTAATTTCATATTTATCCTCACATGATATTATCCTTAGATTTAACAATATTAATATTTTGAAAAAAGACAATTACAATTATCACAAACATTATTTATTTAAATTAATTACTCTATCCTTTTTAATTAAATAAATATCTTTTAATTTACAACCTTTAACTCCAAAAGTACAATTACTCACAATTAATCATATTCACAAAATATCATTAATTTATTCCATATAAAGTAAAAATAAATTAAATAACAACTAACCATAATTAAAATAAATAAACAACAACCAATACAGAGACAAGGACAAATCCAAAATGATGACACATCAAGACTCACAACGAGGTGACGAACTTGGGATGGGGACACTTCCTTATCAACTCCCTTTTTCAACATCATACCTGTTGGGTTAATTTAATGCTCACCCTCTCCTGCCGAAGCAGGTGGAATCAAGACTTTATTCCTACAATTCCTGCATACAAACGAATGTCAAGTAACATGTAAATCTCCATTGCATACACACCGTGAAAGGAAATCGCAGGGTAGCAGGGTGCTCGCAAGCGAGTGATGCTATCCCTCCTTTCACCAAGTCTCACTAGCAAACACATCATAAAACATAGCAACATAGAATTACATCGTCACATATAATATTAAAGAAAACCATAACATAACCAAATAATATAACCACCACATAATGTATCATCAAACATCATAAGTAATGTCAAGTGCAACAAACCAACCAAACAATGAATCCACACACAACCAAATCGGTGAACTAATCACCATCACAAACCAAGTATCAAACCAACACATAAGAGTATCAAAGAGTATCAAAGAGTATCAACATCATGAGGGGTATTATAGAAAACCTCATTGGAATGTAAGTTAGAAGCTTAGAATATATCGGACCAAAGCATACGCAATAGTCACCAATGTACTCCAAACAACTTTCCTACACACAACTAAGCAAGTATGTACCAAGATTATTTTACAAGAATAGCCACAAGCACATGAAACAAAAGATAATGATCGATGCCCCATTCCTTTCTCTCTAAATCATTTTTGATAGACATCATCGAGAGGTCCTCAGAATGGGTCAATAAGATAAATCAAAAGAAAATATTAAAGACAAATAGTCAATGTTATCTATATATGTTGCCAATTTAAGATAGATAAGGTGATTTTTGATACTGATGCCCATCACAAGAAGGATTCATCCTAGGCCATGTTGATCAGATTTTTTTATTAGGATGAGGTGTTTGATAAGCCATTGATGCAAAATTCACTGACTCATTTACCTATGATCTAGACTTTATATTTTGACACTTAGGTTCTCACTTTACAACTTGTGATACTTTCTTTCTATTTGTTTTTCCAAAGGTTGAAGATGGAAATTGATTTATTATGAATGGAAGTTTATTGTGGGTGAAAGCAAGATGGGATGGTTGGTTTTGAATTTTCTAGATATTTCAATGTTTTTGGTATTTTGAAAATGTTTTGAGGCTATTTTTGGTCCTTTTGAAATTTTATGTGAATGTTTTGGTTTTCGGTTATTTGAAGTTGTTTAGGGTTTTTCAAGGATATTTGATGGTGTTTAGGTCTTTTGAATGTTTTTTGGGTGTTTTTGTATTTTATAAGTTTTCAAATGTTTTTGAGATTTTCTGATATTTGAATGTTTAGGGGTTTTCTGATATTTTACAAATGTTTAAGGTTTTTTTATTTTTTGAATGTTTTAGGATTTTTTGAGTTTCGACCAAGAATCTAACCTAAAATAAATATCCTAGGGGCTTCAGGGGTTGATCAAAGATAAACCTTGCCTATATTATACATGTAGAGACCACATAGTTCGACTAACATGGCTTATTGAAGATGAGATATGAACATTTGATGGAATGTCAATTTATTATGATGGACTCCTAATGAACTAACCTAGGTTGTCTCGCAGGCACACACTAGTAGAATTTGGCAAATAAATGACTATGTGACTAAAACTTTTAGTCACATGACTAAAAATTTTAGTTGCGTGACTAACACTATTAGTATTTGAAAAATAAATGACTAATTTGGTCATTTATAAGTGACTAATTTGGTCATCGGGTAAAATCACAACTAAATGACTAAATAAATAACTAAATACATGTGCCCATTATTGAAATCTTGGCCATAATTTTTTATTTTAATAAACATACTCTAAAACCTTTGTCAAGACCTTATTTTCAATCATAGCCTGCCAATTGAGACCTTTGTTACATAAACAACATCATTTGCTAAATGACCTACCAATTGATCTCATGTACTGCACATATGTCTGAAAAAATAAACCAAAATTTTCTCTAATTGACCTTTCATACCTCTTTGGTGTACCTATTGCACACCAAGGTGCAATTGTTAGTAATAATTTGATATATATATTTAACATGTCAAAATGTTAATGAGATCAAGTTTCCACAATCCATATCAATTAATCTTTGCATACGTTTTTGGATTAGATTGTGTTAGAGTTTTTTGCATCAACATTTCAAATCACACACTAGTAGAATTTGAGGGAGTGGGTTGTGTTATAATATAATAATAATATATTATATTACAATACAATATATTATATATTATTATATAATATAATATTATTATTATATATTATTATATAATATTATAATATTATATTTTTTTTGATACGTAAGGTGATGATTTTATTTATAGAAAGAGAGAAATATACAGTCGTCTGCTATGCAGGAATAATAACATTGATGACCTTCATACAGCCAAAAACTAACACGGAAAGGTTCAACCATTTCCAAATAGGAAGCACCGAACACAGGATATGAGTATAGTCTGTTTTCCACAAAATTTACAAAAAACCTTTTACCCAGATCGACTAAACTGCTAATTATCAGAAAAAAACCAAGCAAGAACCCAAACGGACACCAACCCGAACCCCGCTAATCACCAAAAACCATTTACCTCTGCAAAGCAGATGAAACCCTCCACCCAGTCTGTGCCTTCCACCTGCACTAACTTCACTTTCTGTTTCAAAAACTCCACTGCCACTTCTGTCAGCTTGCGATGCCTGGATAATTCGGGGCCTTTGAGGTCCAGAAGGAAAGGGTAGATCTTGACCGCATCGTCCGATTCCCACATGGAAGCAATGTCCGCTGGACGCGGTATGCCCTTCCCTGAAAGAGCCGCTTTCATAATCATGTCGATGCCCCCGAGCAAGTCCTTCCGAAACAGTCGCACCATCAGTTCTTTAGCCATTGTCTTCGGAGTGGCGATATCCAAGAGCGATGCGAGAAACCTAGATGAGACTTGGGTGTTGTCTCAAGCAAATTCTTTTCGCTCCAAATGACCCTTTCTAAGTACCATCTTCACTGCTGCAATCGAAACTGGATCATCCTCGAGCAGGATACGTTTAAGCCGCTGGTCCGTAACCTCCCGGAAGGCAATCTGCCTTTCCATTGCCATTAAGGAGACAGGAGTGTCGACACCAAAAGATTCAAGCCCTTCCGCCGCGATGATAATTGTGAACTTCAACTTTGATTGACTCTCCATTGCCTGAGATATGATTGGTGCACCCTGCAAAATAAACACAAAGGCAAATACCAAGAAGCCGAACCTATATTTAGGAACCGACTTCAAGAGATTAATATAAAACCTGAATAATGATCCGTCAGTCATCGTATACAGAACAGATTAATCGCAATGCAATCCGTCCTTCGCATGAGATGAAATGCATCCCCAGTCTCTTCAACTAAGAGCTATGATCAATGCGAGTTATGGTGATTGCCATACGGCACTTCTACGCACAGAACAAGGAGAATCGTACACTACGTGTCCCTCAACTGGCCTCGTGAGAACAATATTCATCATGCCTCAACCCACTCCATGAAATTGAATTAGATGGCTGGCGATTACCCTACAGTGATCATCCACAATCCGCTAAATTTAGCCGGATGGTAAGACTGCTGCAATCCAAGTCCGCATGACACCCGTCCGTCCCGTCCTCCACCTCACGACCACCTAGACACCCCGTGCCAGTGTGAGGAGCGAGGGGGGAGCCCACCCATCCACCCACAATATTATAATATTATATTTATATTATAATGTATTTGATATTATATAATAATATAATATTATAATATATTTAGTATTATAGTATTATAATATTAAAATATTAAAATATTAAAATATTAAAAAATTAAAAGAAAATTTCATTAATTTAATTTAAATATTAATATCTTTAATTAACATAATGTTAAATGTAGTGCCCCTCCGTTCTCACTTGGGATGTGTAGGTAGTCTAGCTAAGGAATCTAAAAATGAGGATGAAACAAAATGAGGATGGAACAAGGACTTCTGATAGTACTCTTGTGCATATGAGGTACATTGTGTTGCTTTGATGCAAAGATTTAATTAGCTAGCTTAGTTTACTTGTTGTTCATGATACTTATTTTATTACATTGAGGTTATGATGATATACTGTGGTTGAATTTAATTAGTTATGCTTATATATAGATGTAGTAGTATATTGTGATGCAGTAGACTAGTGATTATTTCAAGATTATATGATGTGGTCAATTTAGTTTAACAATATTATTTTATATTTAATGTTGTAGTTATTCTAGTTTTGACGAGGGGACAGTGTAGCACCACTCGTTCATGAGTGTCTTGCTACGCTGTGATTCTTTCTCATAATATGATGCATTTATTTAAACATATATAGTGCACAATGTTGTTTGTATGTAGGAATTGCAGGAATAAAGTCTCGATTCCACCAAAATCTATCAACCCATCGTGAGTATAGTGGTATTGTGTGTCATTGACTTTGGTTGTTTCAGTATTATGTGATAGTTGTCTATTGTGAGTTGTATTTGTGTTATTTATTTAATATTTGTAATGTTATGTATTTGGATGGATTAATAGTATTATTTAATTTAAATAATTAAATAATTAAAATAAGTGTTATTAGTTAGTTATTGAGAATAACTTTATTAAAATTTTAAAAAAATTAAACTAAATGTTATGTAACTAATTAAAAATAAATAAATAAATTATGTAAATAACATTATTTATAATTTTAAAACTTGAAAATTTTTAGAATTTAATGTAAATAGTAAGTTGAAGATAAATAATATAATAAAATATTTAAATAATTAATTATGTGTCAACTATAAGTTGAAATTAATAAAAATAGAAATTTAAAATTTAAAATTTTATTTCAAAAAGAAAAATCGAAAAAAAAAGAATAAAAGGAACGAATGCATGTCTATTTTATTTTCAAAAACTTAAGAGAATGGAAAATTACTATTTTATTTTGATTTTTGAGTTTAAAAAAAATAAAAGAGAATATTGGGATGAATGGAAAAGGAAAAAAAGATTAGTTTTGGTTTTCACGGGAATAGATACATAAATTTTTGGGGTAAAAAAGAAAAAATGGAAAAGACTCTCAGAGAACTTCTTGGCTGGGATGGTTTTGTACATCTTCTGGAAGATAAAATCTTTGGAAAAAGCTTGGGAATCGAAATAAGAAGACTCAAGTTTTTTCATCAATTCAAGCTTGAAGATTCAGGTTCTTTATTTTAAATATTTATTTAAATTGTGTTGTTAAAAGATTGTAGAAATATTTGTAGAAAGATTGTGAAAATCTTAGATCCTCTGTAAGGAAATGAATTTAAAATGGTAGGAAATTCAAAAAAGAAAATAATAGATAATTTAAAAAAAAAATTCACAGATAATTTAGAAAACTTCTGTAGGATTGAAAAAAATTTAGGAAAAATGAAATCCTATGATAACATAGTAAATATTTTCCTATAGAAAACAACAGAGACATAGGGTCACTAAATTGATCATAACTCACAATTTGCGAACTGGGTATGGTTGAATTTTTTATATTGTTTAAAATAGTGCACCTTCAGTAAAATTTTTAGAAAAACCCAGATCCGAAAACAAAAGTTATTAAAGTTGCAACACACATGATTAATATTTTTTGAATATAATAAATTATTTTTAATTTATTAAATAATATATATATATATATATATATATATATATGTATTATACATATTTAATTATATATATTTAAATATATTTATTTAATTGACTATTTTGATATAATAGATATTTTAAATATATATGTTTAATTTTTACATTTGGAAGTTGTGAATGAAATATTAAAATATTAAAATGTTTAATATATGTATTTATTTAAATATATTTTGATAATAGATGTATGTGAATACATGAAATTGATTATTTTTATAATGTTATAGTTTAAAAGAGAAAATTGAATTTAAGTAGATATTTGATAACAAAATAATTTTAAAAAATAAATGAATATTATGTATTATTTGGTGCATGTGAAACACAAACAGTTAAAATGAAATAATTTTTATAGAGAAATTGATATTTATTGTAGTGTGTATTATTGTGAAAATTTGAGGTAAATTATTAGTGCTAATTTTCTTATTGTTTGTAAAAGAAATTATATGTACACAGGTCTATTTATTTTATGAATTAATTGTGTTTTGATAAGCCTAGTGTGATATTTCATTTTTTGATCCTTTAAATGATAACATAATCTAATCAATTAAATAGGAATTAATTTTTTCTTATTTGTATAAGATTCTAAGTAAATTTATCACTTTCTTCACCTCTAGCTCAATCATGTGTGACTTGATAAAGTGATTGTCCTCTTGTATTTTCTTATGACCATTCTATCAAACACATGGTTAAAGAACTTGATGGAAAAATTAGATCTCTCTAATCTGATTAATAGTCTTTTCATCTCTTTTTTTCCATCCATACCTATACTAGTAGTATATAAATTCATAAATTAAGTATATGGGACAAAGGATGTGTAGGTAGCTCATCTAGAAATTCTTTAAAAATCTTTGTAAGATTCTAGAAATGAAAAATATTTACATGTAATAAATCTCTTTAAATCCTTGATAATAACAAAAACAAATAAAAAATCCTTCCATTATTCTTTCTATAATTTCATGGATGAATTTGATCTTAAACTAATTGGCTTTTGAACTCTTTGTACCATCCTAATCATCTAGGAATTTCATACTATTAGTGTAACAATTGAACTAATAACTATGATCAATTAATTTTTTTATTCATATGATCATATCATACAATCATGTCCATTTTAATCAAGTTTGAAGAAAATAAAAAATTAATATCTCACTCAAACCCACACATATCCTCTAGCTTAGTGGTTTTCTCCCATAATGAACTAGGCATAATCTTTGTATCACTAATATGGTTGAACTAGGTTCTCCTACCCCCAAAATGGTTGTAAGAGGTTATTCTTCTTATTCCTTATCTCCCATTATATATCATAATTATGTTACTCATATTGATGGAATTGAAAAATCCTACCCATCTCACCTAAAACATCTTGTACAAATCCTACTATTGTGGTTCATGGTGCTTCTCCTCTGTCTCCTATTATGGTTTTTGGGCTCATTTTTATTTATCTTGTAGTATTTCATTCACATTACATTATTCATAATCATAACAATTCTACAAATCCTACTTAACTTCCTTCTACTACTATCAATAAATACCCTCCACCTTTTCCTTCTACTAGGAGCCCTAAAGAATATGATCGCATGGAATAATTATGGTCCACACAAGATAAAATAAGTTTTTAGGATATGCTTCAAACATCTCCTTATAAATACATCCTTCAATAGAAATTACATATAAAATATTTGTGTAGCCATCTATATGCTCTAAAAACTTTTGATACATATCTAAATTTTAGAAAAGTTTTACAAATTTTTCTTTGTAATAAAGTTTTGTAATTTCATGAACCACTTTCATGTTTGAAAAATAATATGATTGAATGTATGAATTTGCAAAATATTTTTTCTTCCTTATGTTTTACTTTTACATGAATAATTTCATGAATTGAGTTTTTACATTTTATGAATAATTTATGATTTCACAAATTCAAAATTATTAGGTTTTAAATTTGAACTTCTATATCAAATTTAAAGATGCCTTAGTTTCAAAATAAAATGCATCTTTTTTCTATTTTAATTATGCATATATTTATAGACATGGTTGATCAGACTTCTAATCATTCTAATTAGACTTCGCATTAGTCTAATCAACTTGACAAGAAGAGTTGTCCTAGATCTAATCTATATGCTGACACCATTTAGAGGTTAGATCTTGCCTTGTGGTGTTTAGAAAAAACAATCCATAACACCCAAAACTTGTCAAATAGAGATAGGTAGTCACTATTATGGATGATATTACTTGTATGATTGGCTTCATTTGATCATACAATCCCTACAGTGAGATCAACATTGAACAGTTTTATGCTTCTCTTTCTAGAAGTGTTAGTGGCCATGAGAAATAGTCATCCATTTCTAGGCGGGTTTCATTAGATAATTTTCACAACATGCTCCCATTTTATTAAGGACAAGATAGAGTGAGAGGATATGCGCCACTAGGTTTGCAAGGAAGGGGGATTTTGTTGAGATATTATCATTGGAAATGCTCTAGCAAACATATATGGAAAATGTGGAAGCATAAACAAGGCACGTAAACTGTTTGACAAAAATGCCTCAAATAAATATAGTCATAGGGAATGCAATGTTTGTGGGATATGCACATAATGGATTTTGCAAGGATGTCATAATTGTTAAAACCTAAATGTGCTCATTATTAGGATCTTGACTATAATTTTTATTTTAATAAACATAATCTAAAACCCTCATCGAAACCTTATTTTCATGTTGCAACTCACCAAATTGGAGAAGTGAAAGGTCAATACCAACGAGGAAGGCAACTTGTCATGCGAATTGCTTGACAAAATACCTCAAAGAAATGTGGTCTCATGGAATGCATTAATTGCAAGATATGCACAAAATGGTTTTATTGAAAAGGGCTTTCGAAAATGCCTCCATTAATTATTATTTTTTAATATTCTCTAAATGGTAAATGTTCAGGGATATTAAATAAGTTTTTATTTTATAGTATTTTTTATATTAATAGTAAATGTTCATGTATATATAATTTAAGTGTATAGCCAACCCAAAATTTATTGATATACTGATAGAGAATTGGTGATGCCACAGTGTTGATTTCCTTGGAAAAGTTGTTGTTTTATAGTTTTCATGAGTTTGTTTTATATAATATTATTGTTTATAAATTTATTATCAAATTATTATTAAAGATTATTTTTCTTAACTGTAATTTTATTCATATTATTGTTGTGAAATTCCTTATCATCCCACTTTGTTTTTCTTGTGAACAGGTACACAGCAAGGAGAAAATGCAAAGCCAGTGCCTTCTAGATGCATTTACAACCAACCCCATGTGCAACAATGGCATCATTGAAGACATGCATTCACACCAATGACATTTTAGCTTTAGTTTTAGTTTATTTCAATTTTAAAAGCATAATAAATCAACCGTTTACATACTGCAAAGATTGTGTCTTCAAAGCTCTATATATAGAGTTCTTTGTAACATATGTTATATACAGTTTGAATATACAATGAATTATTTTTCAACAATGTTTCAATCCTTTGAACAATTTTTTTGAAGTTTTATGATTGTTTCAAACACAATAAATTTTTCTCTTGGTTTGCAATTTCATAGACTAGTTATTGTAACAACATTCTCCAAACATAGGAGTTTACATACACATCTAAAGTATTACTTCATAAATGACTAAATAAATGACTACCATGACTAAATAAATGAGTAAACCATGACTAAATAAATGACTATAATGACTACAATGACTAAATAAATGACTACTATGACTAAATAACATGACTACCATGACTAAATAAATGACTACCATGAATAAATAAATGACTACCATGACTAAATAAATGGCTAGTTAACAACAATCAATGACTAAATTAATGACTAAATATATGATTAAATATATGACTAAATAAATCACTACCATGACTAAATAAATGACTAGTTAATAACAATCAATTAGTAAATTAACGACTAAATCAATGACTAAATTAATGACCAAATCAATGATTAAATCAATTACTAGATAAATGATTAAAAAAGTTTAGTCATAAATTTGGTCGTGTTATAAATGACCGACAATAAACTACTAATGGTCATGTGACCAAAATTAGTCATTTATATGCAATTTTTAGTAGTTTATTTAGTCATATATTGTTGTTTTTGTACTAGTGACATCAATGATGGACTTTCCTATGTTCAAGCTTAAAGATCTGTAGTTTGACAAGGTACTATTTTTTAATTTTCAATGTTCAACCTTTTTAGGGATTTTGACATGTTTTTGGGTATTTTGGATTTTGAATTTATAATTTTATGAATGTTTTTTGGGATTTTCGATGATATTTTGAGGCAAACGATACCTACATCATGATGTTGATGTCACATTGTGAGATATAAGACATGGATCAAGAGTTATTCGAAAACAAAAGTGCAAAAACCTGCCCCCAGTGTCTAGCAATGTTTCATAGATCAATGAAAAAAGCAAGATAGGTAATGTATATGTGAAGATTTTGACAGAGTTCTATCATGCTAGATATGGGCTATGGGATTTCATGAGATAAAATGGTAAAGAGCCTATCAAAAATTTTCCATAAGTAGAGTTGAAGTATATGCCAAATCTTAAGATCAAGATAAACTAGAATATCTGGGTAAAAGTTGGATTGGATGGATAGAGGGAACATTGGATTTATCATGACAAGGATGAGATGCTTCTATCTCAGAAGGATCATAGAGATGCTCGATTCTACTCATGATGCCTGTTTTCTCACTTTTCATCATAGTCATTGCCCAAAGCGCCACCAAAGTGGTTTTCATTGGAGGGCAATTTTTATCTTTACTATTTTCAATCCTTTTTCCTATTTTTTTGGATTTTTGATTGATTTTTTTTATTTTTTGGAAGTTTTACCCTCATGTTGAGCCACCTAGTGGTACTGATGTAGAGGACACTATCATATCGTGCCAATGATATCCTACCTAAAGAAGTTTCTTTGCTAAGATAAAAGCACTTGAATGCAACCTTGAAGAACTCTGATCTACCTTGTGGATACCAAAATTAACCTTTTCTATGTGCGCACATCGCGATAAAGTTCCTTCAAAATCGTTATGATGAAGGGTAGCTTCCAACACATGGTCAATGTGAGAATTGGATATCATGAATGGAGTGGACAGTGACATGTATGAAGGAATATGGGATGTATTGGTTGATGGTTTGGGACCTTTGACTCTCCAAACTTGGGAAGATGAGTGATGATGGATGGGGATGGAGGTTTTCATGGAATTAGGACCAAAAATTGGACATACTTTCTTCCTGGATTGAGAAGCTTGCTTTTGTATTTGAGGACTTTTTTGATGGATACATTTTCCTTTTTGATTTTTCCCTGTAGTTTTTTTGACTAATGGAGTTTTTGAGGGATGATTTTCTTTATTTATCTTTGGTATCCATTTGTACTTGACGTGTCCTTTTTTCTTTATTGCTTCATTTTATTTGATGATATTTTCCATGCTTTGATAAGAATTATTATTTCTATGTTGGTCCAAATTTGCGTATGAGATGACAGATGAATTCCAACTCATGATACAACTAGTTGTAGTTTTGACTATATTTTCATCATAAGGATCCTTCATCCTCCATATGTTGATGTTTGTTGTAGACAATATGACATTGTGAAGGTATTATCAATACCTAATCCTTTTCCGTGATAATGTATCCTCTAATCCATAGCCACTGAATATGACTTGTCATGAACACGATATTGCTATGGGTTCCTATTGTTCAAGAATATGAATTCTTTGTTCTAATTCTATGGCATTGTTAGTTGTTGATACTACTCCAAAATATGTTGATGCTAACTAAAAATATGTTTATGATGCACAATCATTGTAAGAATCAAGAATCTCAACTGTTACTTTCTCTTGTGTAGGAATACCAAGAGTGGGAGACTCTTGTTTATGATGAAGAATGTCTATATTTTCGTCAAAAAGAAACATCTCAGGAGTGATATCGGGGGAATCTTTGGAGTTTAAAATGGTTTGGAAGATGTCCCTTATCTCTTGGTGAAAATCTGGGGATAGGGGTTCTTGATCTTGACTTGATTTAGAGTATTTTTCATTATCCTCATGAGCCTCTTCTTGACATGATCCTTGGGTGGATGATATATCATTGATAAAAGACTCTTTGCAACATTTTGTGTGTATGGGTGCAATAAGGGGTATTTCTAGCTTGTTGGGAACTTCTTCAACATGCGCAATCATTGAGTCATATGTGGGAGAGATATCACAATCTGATATCCACTAGATGTCATTATGGTATAAAATAGTGCTAAACACTATTGATCGGTTTGGACTTTGCTTTAAAATAGTATCTTGATATGTGTTTGATTCCTCATGTTGTGATAAATAAATATGTCCCACTGTGGTATCACGAGTATTGTTTACATTTTTTGAGGTTGATGTTGTTCCTAAATCTTTTACTTTTGTATGGTCAAGCATAGGGTTTGTGTAAATTTTTAGATTTTCATTCCTCAATTTTTGATAGAGATGAATTTCTCCTTGTTCAATAAGATCTTCTACATTAGATGTTTGATTTTAAAACAATTTTGTGTGTTATGACCTTTGTATTAGTGAAATTCACAAAAAATGATCATCTTTATAGCTACAAGATTTGACTTGTGGCTTGTGATAGTTCGAGAAATCTAGGAGTGTGATAAGATTAGACTGTATCAACTGCTTCAACACATCCTCCATAGGTTCCCCTAAGGGAGTGAATTTTTGCTTAGGAGCAATGTTTGTTCTTTGTTGTCCACGTTAAGTGTTTGCAATGTTGATTGTTGTTTGATTTTTTGACCATGACGTGTATGATTGTTGTGTGTTCATGGTTTGGGTGTTTTCTTGTCTAGGAGTAGTTAAGACCACCTTTGCATCAACAACACCATCACTAGTAACATTTCTATTATTGGCCCAATAGCGGGGCTTGTCATTAAAATTAGTGGATGGGCGGTTTTCTCTATATACTTGTGTGTTTTCTTGTGAGATTCAGGCTCTCTCGATGTTAAGGGCTTTAGGGAAAAGCTCGCCATAGGAGGTAATGCACTGCATTTTCAAGAGGAAGGATAGATCTAGATCTATATTTGCTATGATAATGCCAACTTGTTGTTCGTCAGGAAGTGGCAACTTGCTTTTACTATCTCTTTTTCTCCATAGTTGTAAAAAATTGGTGAAAGATTCTCCATTATTTTGTTTGAGAGTATACAACTCTTCTAAGCTTACATCCATGTCAATATTGAAGGAGAAGTGGTCTATGAATCTATCAATGATTTCTTGGAAGGTTTTGATGCATGGAGGTAACTGTGAAAACCAATCCATGACAAGGTCTCTTAAACTTTGAGGTAAGAGGCACATTAAATAAGAATCATTGTAGGCAACCTCCACACACATGACATTGAACTCCTTGACATGATCCATAGGATTTCCTCTCCCTATGTATTTATTGAATTTTGGGATTTCAAAGCCGGGAGGGAATGGTACCATTGTGATGTTTCGATCGAATGGATAGGGACATAAGTTCTATGTATGGGGATTATTTTTCTTGCTCATTCGAAGATCCTACATTTCTTGTGATAATGCCTTAAGTTGTGATGCTAGATCATCTTGCGGGTTTGGAGGAGGATCATATGTTGGGATGACGAATGGGTTATATACAAGATTCATAGATGATAAAGTGTTGTATGGGGTGTATGGTGGTGTAGGATATGGCGATAATGGTGTAGGAATATATATTCCTAATGTGTTTGGGTTGATGATGTTTTGTTGAGGGTTATAGTATAAATCATGTTGTTTTTGTGTGAGCAATTGTTGTTGTTGGGAATATTGTTGATCTTGTTGTTGTTGTTGGGCATATTGTTGCACTTGTTGTTTTTGTTGAGCTACTAAGGTTGCTTGTTGTGTTGCTAAAGTTGTTTGATGTTGTTGTTGTTGTTGTCCTACTAGGGTTGCTTTCTATTGTTCTTGTTTTTGTTGTGTTGCTAAGGCTACTTGTTTTTGTTTCTATTGTTGGACTGCTTGTTGGTAAGCCTATTGTTCTTGTTGTTGTTGTTATGCGACTAAGGTTGCTTCTTGTTGTTTCTATTGTTGGATTGCTTGTTGGTAACCCTATTGTGCTTATTGTTGTTGTTATGTGACTAAGGTTGCTTCTTCTTCTTCTTCTTCTTGGATTGCTTGCTAGTAAGTCTATTGTGCTTGTTGTAAAGCTAAGGCATGTGCTTGCAATGTGTGCAAAACCCTCTTCCTAGTACCTGCAAAAAAACATGAGTAAACAAGTTAAACAAGGAATTGCAAGCTAAAACAAGGATTCCCCATGAAATCCATTTATAAACTCAAAATGGGAAAGAAAACAATGAAGAACCAAATAAAATCAATGAAATAGATTGAATCCTAATTTAAGTGTGCAAACTCATGATCCCATGGCGGAATTGGTGCCAATTTGATGTGAAAATTGGCCCTTTCCCAATTCCTATGATGCAAGTTTTGAATGTTGAAGATGATATTGATCCACTTTTGATGAAAGATAAGAACTCCAAGCCAAAAATCTACAAAACCTAGCTATGACTCAATGATAATGGATAAAATTCAAGAGATATTTGAGCATGGTAACTTTGCTTGGGTTGTGGATGATGAAATGAGGATATGAGCATTTTATTTATAGGATTTCAAGATGGATGAATGACCAAATTTGAGCAATGTGGGACTAACATTCATCCAATGATATGGTGCCACTTGTCAAGCTATGAATGGATGATGGATGTGCAAGATTTGGGGTTTGTGCCAATAAATGGCAATATTTGAAATTCAAATTTGTTGAAATGACATGCAAGAGGGAAGGGAAAATGCAATAAATGCCACTTGGCTGAAGGTAAAGGACATGTAAGATGAAGTTATTTCCTTGTTGGATGTACATGTTGACTTGGAATTTTTGAATTCAAATTGAGAGCATATTCCAAAAGATGCCTTGTGAGGAAAATAGAGATTTAATAAATGAATTAAATCTATTTTCATGTGCAACTTGCATTATCTAGAGGATGTGACATGAGATGAGGTTAAATTAATCAAGGGTTAATTAATTTAACAAGAGATTTGATGATGTGACCTTGTTTGACTCAAATTTATGGATTTATTTAAATCAAATAAGAGAGGAATATGATAAGAGGTTAATTAAATAAGGATTTTGATTTATTTAATTAAAAGGGATGGTGTTAGATTAAATCAAATAAGGTTTTAATTTATTTAATTTAATGGACAAACTTTAGAGATTTAATCAAATAAATTGATTATTTAATTAAATAGGGATAATTAGATCAGATGGATTGATTTAATTAACAAGAGAGATGACTTAATTGGATAAAATGATTTATTTAATTAA
>VDFB02209354.1:0-13373 GCA_007258455.2 Sequoia sempervirens | reverse complement strand
TATTCTCAGCTTCTCTCTCCCAGAACTCCTAAATTTCTAAATTTGGAATGCACAAATGAGCAAATTTCTAAATCAAGTGCATATTTATAGGCAATTAACCTAGGGTTTTCTAGGGTTTGCATTCAGGATGTGTTCTAGATGCACTATTTGGCCACTTTGAACCTAAATTTGACCCCTAACTGACCCTCAAAAAATCATTTTGTCACCACTATTAAAATCTTTGATGGTCAAATTGACTTATGGGAGCTGTTATAACACCAAATCTGCACCTTGTTTGCTAATATTTTTTAAAGAACTTAATAGATTTGGACTAACATTGGACCACTTTTAGGTTGTGGGTAACTTGCTTGAAAGTAGACCTCTAGTGATAAGGGTTGGCTTCCCCTTTTGATGCCACCTAACGACTTGATCTTCTGAGATAAGGGTAAGAGTTTATGTAAACTAACTAAACTTGATACTGAAAATAAACTAAGGTGATACACCAAAACAACCTAGACCTGCTAATAGCCTTGCACATTCAAATTAATATTTCAAAGCTAACTCACACAACTCCCTTTCAAATGCAGTTCAAATCAATAATTTATAAAGAGGTCTGTAACAGTGTTTTCAAAAGGAAAAAAAGTCTTCACAATCAATAACACCACTAAACAACATAGTTTATAACATTTAAACATACATTTTTTGTCAAATGGATGCATGAAACATGGGAAAAGTTTGTAAAGGAAATGACTTTCTCAAAATAGACTGATCAACCATTAATGAAACACCATAAAACATGAAGAGAGAAGATAAAATGCTCCAATTTATTAAATCAAAATGCTTAAAGTATATTAGGTTTGTTTGAGTTACAATGCAACTTGATGAAAAATAACTCCAAGAGAGTAAGCTATCCTCCTGCTAAAAAAGAAAGAACCCCCTAAAATGTTCAAAATAAACATACTTAACCAACACACACCAAAACTCCCACACAAGTGTTTCTAGAAGATTTTTCTCAAATAAAACAAAAATGGCCCCAAAAGAACCTTCTAGAAGTCTCTAAAATGTCCTCTACATGGAGTAAAAACAAGCTAAGTCAATAGCCATCCCAAAAGTTTGGCAAAATACTTCCAACTGGCCTCTTTGGTCACCAAAATTAGTCAAAAAAACATCCCACACATTTCATACCTCTGCAAGTCATCATTGGTCTTCATCCAATACTTGACCACATTCTTCATCATGCAATATGTGTGTTTTTAAAACACAAAGCTCTAAACAACATTAAAGTTAATGACCTTATTTAAGTGATTCATAAAACATCACTTAACAAGTCACTTTACAATTCAAGCATAAGAGTAAGGGCCACACCATCTCCTTGTGTTACATTTGCACTAAAAGGAACAATAAAAGTGATTTTCAAATCACTCATATGATATCTTCAAAAGTTGGGATCAAATGCAACATATAATGTTATATCTAAAAGCCTTCAAAAGCTCCTAAGGCCTTGACTAAACCAACTTACCACATTCTACATTTCACTCAACACATGACAATATTCACTAGTTTGCAAAAGGCATCATAAGCTCCAAAATACTTGGCCAATATGGCCAACCTCCAAATCTCTTGGAAAGTATATTCCAAGTCACATGATGTTGATTAAAAAGAACATGGCATCACATGTGTTGCATACCCACCCATATGTTATATTGTTGAGGACTTAGGACTTGGCATGATTTTGAATCAAAGAGGAATACTTGAGGCATAACATGCCTAGGTTCATAAGTCAAGTTTCGGCCCCCATTGCATTTAACACATGCTTCAATTTTTAAAACATGGGACAAAAAATCCCATTGGCATTCAAGGGTCAAACCCTAATCATCAAAATAGCCAAATAATGGAAAAACACCATCATTTTTTCCATCGAGCACCTTGTAAGAGAAATGCTACCGCCATAGGGTTTGAATTTGACACTAGAAAATTTTCTAACTCACTAGTTTTTTGGATGGTTCACTGAGGAAAACACCATGGAAGCACAGGTAAATGCATTTGTTTGACATAAATTTGCATCTTTTGACTTCTTTGGGGTCCTCCATTCATTTTAGGCTGCGACCTATAGCATTCTCCTAATCACTTTTGTTGCTTTTCCTATGGTTATTGTAATTATTTTCTTGACAGCTGCCATGAGAAGCTTGTGTATGAAGCTTTATGTGAAAGAAAAAGCTTGAAAATTGCAGAAAATGCATGAGCAAAAGCTCCAAGTGAGTTCAATCAACCACTCCATTGATGTTTTTGAGCAACAAAAAGCCATTCAAGCTCTTCATTTTGAAAAGATAACAACAAATGCTCATGTTTTCCCTTTGCATTTGTTAACAATGATACCTTCGTTGTTGTTTCTATTTTTTCATGAAAAGAATATCTCCTTGGCCATGGCTATGGAAAAAAAATAGTGTGATTTTACATGGCTCGACTTCACTTGAAAACCTCATACTATCCTTTGATTTTTCTTTGTATTAACAAATCTCTCAACAACCCAGATGGGTTTTTAATATGTAAAAGAAGAAGGATTTGTTGTGAGCTCGGCCTCCATTTTTGAAAATTGGGTTTTCTCCACATTCACAATTTCTACTTCATTTTGATTTTCATTGTAAAATCCTTGTTTTGGGTTTTTGTAGCATGATATTTGGAAAATCTGCAACTTGTTTGTAAGAACCCAATGTGGGTCACTGGATTTTCTATAAAGATCTCAGATTTGTTGCAAAAGAATGATTATTTTTGCAAGTTTCACTTCACTTCTATAGAGAAAATAACAATGTTGCTCCATCTGTTGAGACCCCAAGTGGGTTTTCCATATTTGCAGAAAAAATCAATTTCTTACCATGACCTATCATGACACACATGAATGCCTTTTCATTTTTTAGCTCATGTAGCATGTTTATCATATTGTTATTTTCTTTCACAGATTTGTAACAAACCCAGATGGGTAATGTTTTCAATTTGAAGAAACAACTTCCATATTTTGTGCAAAATGGGGAAATGTCATTGCACAATATGGGTACACTGGAAACCTCAATTTGTAGAAAAATGTGTCCTTTAGAAGGAATTTAATTGGATTTTCTATAATATGTTTCATTTATGTAGAATGTTTTTGAGAGAAAAACTCCAAAATGGGTTTGGTCACTTCTTGCATCATGGTACATCTGTCTTCCTTCATCACCATAAGTTGCTTCTACCTAGCTATTTTTCAGGACCTTAAGAAAGGCATTGCAATAAAACTTTGTTGATTGTTTCCATGCATTGCCCCCATGAGGATGACTTCCTTGTTCTTTATGCATACCACATCCCCTACTTATTCTATCTATAGGTTGTCACCTTGTACTTCAATGATTGACAAAGATTGAGGGTTGAAGCTCCTTTTCCTTACTTGAAATGCACAATACAATGGAACTCATTCTCATAATCATGCACTTTCTCACCTTTTTTTTAGACCAGACTGCCATACACTTGCATTGCATATGGGTGTGCTATAGCATGAGGCCAACATGCATTGTTGATATACCTATTCATGAGAGCATTGCATTGCTATCTCATTTACCCTCTTAGGACTATTCTGTAGCTTGTATGAGATCACATAGAGAGAATTCTACTGGTGCACTATCACTATCCTTTAATGATGCATCAATAGCACTATCTTTGATTTATGTTTGCTCACAATCACTTGTTTTTGAAAGCATGATTACTAATGCCTATGTTAACAATGACACCTCATGTGCTTATGGATTAAACTACTACTCCAACCCTCATACAAGGTTATGATGCATATACCATACATCCAAAATAAACTAGCTATACTGACTTGTTGCCAACATCTCTTTACAATGCACAATTTCTTTCCATCACCATGAAAGTCAAAGAGTCTTTCAAAACAGAGCATATGTTTCTTCCTCTTGCATCAGAATGGTGACCTCCATCAGGTAAGAGTACAATTGGAAACCATCATTAATGTTCATTGAAAGTCCCTAGGCCCAACACTCATATTCCACTGCTATAGGAGCACTGTGAGGACTTAATACTCTTTGTTCTACATGATGTGGTTTCTCCACAACTACTACCTTAGTATCATACTTACTTTGTTGATGCACTTCCCATTATTTATGCATTGAATTGTTGAGTTACCCTAAAGGCCATTTGCTCCTGCCAATGCACATGACTGTCCCATTAGAAGTGATCACATCATATGAGGGTTCCATTATTGTCATAAACTTCTTATAATGACATATTCATGATATGCAAATATATATGTCAACTAGAGTTGATGTTTCTTGAATGTCTTTTCCTTTTGCCTTTCCTCAAATCATCATACATTGATTGTTAGCTGGAAAACCTATTGGTCTAATGTTTGGTTGAGAAGGCCTTGAATAAAGCCTTGTGCAACTTGAGCTCATCTCTTGGAATTCATTTCTTTGACATTGGTGTCATTCACTTATGCATGGGCAACTGGAGTTCTACTGCCTTTCTTTATTACCCCAAAATCCTTTGACCAGCCTGTGTTACCTCATTCATTATTCGCTGTCCTAACCTTCATGGCTGTCTTGTAGCATACCTTCATGGTTGGTATTCATATACACTTGTACTATGACCTTGGCTTCCAAAATGAGACATCTCCTCAATCATGACTACTTAATTGTCATTTATAACTTGTCTTTACTGCCATTTTTTGCATGCAATCATGATCCATGTTGGACCAGTCATGATAACCAAAACCCCTGCATGAAAGGTCATGAGCATATCCACTAATTTTCTCCTTGAATTGACTTGTAGCATACATTTATGATTATTGTCCTTATGCACTTGTATCATGAAATTCTTTCAACCATTGCTCTTTATTGGACAACCACTTGTCACATATGTGGGTGACCTAACAACTCACTTTCCTATGTGATATGCGACTGCCCCATAGGGTTATGGTGAGGGGCTTGAAAACAACTTGAAATCCTTCCTCATTGTTTAGAAGATGCATAATTAAACTTGATGAATCTATGAAGACACTTGATGCATCTCCAAAATCACTTCTTTTTATAAAATGGATCAAGGGTCCACTTAAGAAGATTGAAAGACATATCAACATAGTATGTTGCATCTTTTGAATTTGATAATGAAAGTTGATCAACTGGTGTGATTCCATATTGATTTAATGCATTGATAACAGATAAATCTTTGATCAAGTTTCTCAATTTCCTTTTATTTCAAAGCATGTTGAGCTCTACCCTTGTGGGAGCCACATTTAACCCACATGCTATCAATTGATCTGATAATGAAACAATAATCAAAATTTTCCTAAATATGCACATGAAGCAAACAGTTAGAAATTAAATGCATGTGTCAGATGTTTTTGTTTAATGCACTTATGGATCAAATTATACATGCATAGGTAGGTGTGTATGTAAGGATTGAATCTTTCATTGCTTGGAGCTTCACTCTAACATCATGTTTCCTTCAGATGTAGGGTGAGGAGTGCTACGGAGCTGGGAGGGACACAAGTGGTTTGGGGCAATAGCAGAGCATTCAGGCAACCTACAACCAATCATTCTCAGGCAATGGCTAGTTCAATTCTCATATGCACATTTCCTTTCTCTACTTATTCATGCTTGAATTGTTTCATAGGTTCATTGAATAAGAGAGTTAGTCCCTTGGCTTGTGAGGGACATCTATATTTCAAGATTATCAATAAAATACTGCATTTGTATATCTATGATTCTCTTTCACATTTCACATTTTTTGTAATGCAACATTGAAGTGAAAAAATTTAATCTACTTTGTTTTCACAATCATTCCTTCACACATACTGAAATTAGTAGTGTTATGGTTTATCTAAGTTAAATGTTTAAAAAACAAGAAAATAATTAAACACTAAGTTACCTAATTTCAGCTAAAAGCTAAAAATCAGGTAACAAACCCACCTTCTTACAATGAAGATAGGCAAAAGGGATAGACTCAAACTCAACCACCTAGTCCCACACACCCAACTTTGAATTAATCTTGATAGAAGTCAACAAATCACTAGATTGATCCATAATCACACAAAACCAGGCTTAAACCAGTTGTTTCCTTGAAGTCGTCAAATGTTCAATGGATAATAGGCACCCAAAAGTACTTGTAATACCTTTAAAGACCTACTCATCCCAAAATTTGAGAGGGAGACTAGGAAAACACACCCACATCGACACCAAATCAAAAGAGCAAGAGTTCAAATTAAAGCCCGTTTCCCATTTCTTCAACACGAATGTAGATTTTTCAATAAGCCACAACCCCTTGACCAAAACCTTCAAAAGGTCCTCCTCACAAGAAAACAAAAAAGAGAATAAACCCTTAGCAAGAGCAGCCTCCTCAACTTGCCCCTTCAAATGCCAACAATTCTTGGAAAGGTTATAAACTAACTTAATATTAGGAGGGGGCCCCAAAAAATTACCCACCAATAATTGCTCCATAGACTGGACACCCTTCTCAATGATGCAATATGACACAAAATTAGAATACTCACCAAACATAGGATTAACATAGAAATCTGTTGGAGGAGAAGAGCTCTTATCCTTAGGCTTTTACCCAAAAATTTTAGACCAACTCCTCCCTTCCAAAGAATTGTCAATGAAGTGCTGACCAACTCTAGTCAGCTCCAAAATGAGGCCTCAAAAGCCACAAAAAGGATTTGCAAAGTACCATCGAGGAACCGGTACTAGAGATAGGAGGCACTTTTGAGTTATCTGACAGAAATGACCCACAAGTAGCCCCATTTGTCAGACAACTATCTAACACCCCCTTTATGTCAGCCAAACCACCACCATTAACACTAGCTTTAGGAATAAGACTTTCTTCCTTCAACAAATTTGAAACAACCTTACCCTCAGCTCTACCCGCAATAGCTCCACCTGATGACAACTGCACATTATCTTTAATTAATGTTAATATTGTTTGTGTAGACACCGAAATCTGGTTTTAGGCCTATGACTTCCATATTCTTCATTTCTTCTATTCTTCACAGTCATGATTAAATAACCTTAATTATTTAATTAGTTCATTTTAACATCAATTCTATTGGTAAACAACTGTAATTATTTAATTGTTTCATACTTTCTTTTATTCTATTTGATTAATTAAATGAAGTGCTTTTGTTAATTATGTTACTAATTAACCTTATTCTTCTTGTTAAATTAAATAAATGGGTTATTTAATTTACCTTTATCATCTTCAACTATAATTAAATAAATTATTTATTTAATTATTCATTTTCTAATCCCTTCATCACTCAATTAAATAAATATTTTTTTTGTTTAGTTATTCTTCAAACCTTCGAGGTCTTGAATTAAATGAATTATTTAATTCATTAATTCTATTTTAATGCATTTCCTCTATATTTTGAATAATTATGTGAGTTATCTAAGTATTCACTTTTACTCGACTCAACATCTATTTTAATCGTTCGATTAACTATTGATTTAATGTCTAAGTAGCGTTCTGTTAATCTCTTCGTCAAATCGATCAATCCTCCGATTCTAACTTATTTGCATGTACATGCATATTAATTAAATATTCTTATTTAATTAATTAAACCTCATCAAATGCGTCGAGGCAGGTAGTTATAATCAATCTTCATCTTTGTTGTCGTAAAGATATTTACGATATTTTTGAATCTTAGGAGGCCGAAGATAAATCATTTATTTAATCTTTAATTCCTATTCTAATTCGAATCACTCATGTCATCACTGTCAGTTATCTGAATGCATGTCCAATCAGTCAATCTCAACCATCCGTTAATCTTTCGATCTTGGCCTATCGTTCGAATAATCAATTTTCTATAAATTGATTTGTCATTCTTCATTCCAATCTCTCTCACAAAATCTTATGAATTTTGAGAGCACTTAATCTTGAATCTTCGATGTTTTGCTAATCACTATCTTAGGCTATACTTGCCTGCGAATCTTTGAAAAATCTGAGGGGCAATTACGAGCAAAAATGGAGAAGGGAAATCGAGATGAATCATGGAAATACGTTTTAAATTGGTGAGATTGTTCTAGTTTTGTTTACGTTTCTAACTTTCCTATGTTCTTTGTTGCTTAACATTTAGATTTGCATTCTAGATTTAATATAGTATTGCATGTTTGCTTCTAATGATCTCTTGTTTTCTATTGTGCAATTTTCTATGGCGTTACATTTGGTGAACCCAACGTGAAGACACCATCTTCACGTATCCCTAGACAGTTACTTTGATTTTTGCAAGTTTTAAATGCGAAGCTTGGCTGTCGGTAGTAAAACAATGCAATTGAATTCATGAACTACATCCCCAGCGGAATAAGCGGCGCATACATGTTTTCCTAAACCGTGGTGATTTCCTGAGCCATTTGACTAAATAAACTTTATTTCTATTTGCGTCTAAAATTTTCAATTGATTTTTTGTGTTCGCGATATTTGATTTTCGTTGTGTGACATTTGGAGTTAACAAGCTTTTGCGGGATGATTGGCCAGACAATATTGAAAATTGCGAGTTTTTCTGCGGGGCGGCTTAGCCGAAGACCCTAGTTAATTTGAAGCAGTTGTTTGTTGTATATCAAATCTTTCATTTGGTTTAAAGATGCCCAGTGTCTTGTGTTTGGTGTGGCTTGCGTGCGTTACCCTTACACGACTTGGTACGTAGTATCACCTCTCCCGCACATCCGTCGATCCGGGTGTGAAGAAAGCGGTTACCAACTCTAGAACTTGGGCCTGTTCTGGTGGGAAAAAGTACTCACCCCAGGACAACTCAGACCAGTAGCACCCTGAACCCGAGGGACTTCCATTCGGTATATAAAAGTGGGTTCTTGGGGAAACCCCAAGAATCACGAGTGTGGTTCCAATGAGATGGATCCGAAAGGGGACTCGTGCCGTATGGATCACACCGCACAAACAGAATGCCTATACTAAATACCTTTTTTTTAGAGACCAACCTATTTGTGGTCGTTGCTTGGTATAGTGCAGGGTACAATATCATGCCCGAAGATTACTCACTACTGATCCCCTTGAGTAGAGATAGCAGTTTTTGGGAGGTCATTACCCAAGAATTCAAAATTGGTGTGCTCGAAAGACGTTAATGAGCCGTGGAGGGGAGCCAATGCCATCAAATTTCTAAGCTATCTGCTCTCGAGAAGGAAAGGTGTTCATCACCAATCTGGGGTATTTCGGTGGGCTATACCAAGTATACAAACCCTAGGCCTTTGGCCTATTAGGATGTGCTTGTCTGTTATCACTTTAAACGTTCTTTGAGTCCAAAATTGAAACTGAAAACACTTTGTCTTATGATTGTCTTTGATTGTCAAAATTGGAACACAGAAAATGGAGTTAGTTTAAATTTCATGTCACTGAAAATTCACAGAGAGTCACAACTGTTCACCAGAAAGTTGCATCTGTTATCAGGAGTCACATCTATTAAATTTAGAGTTGCATCTATCAAGATTAGAGTCGCATCTGTTAGTTTAGCTCGCATTTGCTTTGGAAAAACCGCATGCATTATATTCTGAGTCGTATCTGCCAATTAGAGTTGCATCTGGTAAATTTTGAGTTGCATCTGTCAGTTTAGACCACAATTGTTAATTTTGAACTGCATCTGTTAAATCCTGAGACACATCTGTCTGATTATCAGAAAACCAGAATTTACAGTCACCGTCCAGTCAACACATTTGCACCAGTTTTAGTTGTCTTCACGCAAACAATCCTTGAACAGAAACCTGAAACGATTTGCTCAATTTTGCATTCTTTAGGTTCATTTAGTCATTACCATAATTGTCTTAGTTAGGATTTTAGTTGCACCTTAGGGTACATATTACCTTGCATTAGACTTCTAGAAAAGTCACTTTTACAAACTTTAGGAGTAGTCCACATCTATACTCTAGAAAAATCATAGTGTCAACGAAATTTGTCATTGAACCTAGTCCTATTATCTTATACTTTTTCCTACAGAGAGTCCTCATGGCTCATTAGTCTAGTTAGGAAACTCAACTTGTCTTTGATCCTCATCTTACATTGGTTCCTTGACTTAACTAAATTGACACCTTGGTTTGACTTTAGGCAGTTGGTCTCTTCGTCTTGGGTTTATAGAATTGATCACTTTAGGGTCTTGCTTAGACTTTGCATCTTTAGGGTCTAGACTAGTGTCATCCTAGGACATCCCTTATTTTGCATAGGAAAATCCCAAAAACATAGACTAGAGTCATACTGTTCATAGATATAGTCTTGCATATCCCGCATATTGAGCTTGTCTTACATGGTTGAAACTAGGTCTAAGAGAAGAGAGAGAGAAAACATGTCGAACCCAAACGAGTTCATCAATCCATTTTCTTCAAGACCTCATAAGACTCTATTAGAAAAATTCACCTCTAGAAACACTCAAGGACATATTGCAGTAGAGGACATAGAGGTTGCCGCACAAGACCCTGAGTTTGCCTCTTTTGTAGATGAGTACCTAGCAAATGATCGTCAATGATTTTTAGGCAAATTGCTAGCTAAAGGTTCTACTTTACCTCCAAGATTTGATATCAGCACCTTACAAACTCAACCTACACAAGAGACAAATACCACGACTGCTAGTACCACTATACCTTAGGTCAGCACGACTATGCCATCTAGCACATCTACACAGAGTACAACAGTCCATACGTCCCCATTTGGTACATCTAGCATGACATCGGGATTTAACTTCACTACAGGGGCTTCATCATCTACTCCCTTTAGTCCTCTTGTTGGGAATAAAAGGTCTAAAACCTTAGCCTCTACACCTTATGTCGGTGCCACAAGTTTACAATCAATGACTATACCCAATGCTAGTATCACGAGTACCATACCACAATTGATGGCCATACCTAGTGCTCAAGTCACTAGTACTATACCACGGATTACACAAACAAGGGGAATTCCCTCCTTCCAATATGGCAATCAGAATCCATTCACACAGTTTTTGAGTCAGAATCTACTCTCCCAAACTGGTACTTAGAATCCATTTACATCGATTCCGAATAAAAATCCTTTGTCACAAATTGGTAGTCAGAATCTGTCCACATAGATTCCAAGTCAAAACCAATTTACATCAATTCCGAATTGGAATCCTTTTTTCCAAAGTGGTACTCAGAATCCATTTACACAGATCTCAGGTCAACACCAATTTATGCCGATTCCAGACCAGAACACATTTACCAACATTCTAAATCCAAATCCACCTTAGATGCCAACATTTAATTGAAACCCATCACGAGACTTTGGATTTCATAATACATACCCAGATTTGCATAATCCTCCTAGCACATCTTTGACCCAAGTTGACGTCTTACAAACACAGATGTAGGCATTACAAATGCAAATGGATAACATGTCGGTGTCAACCAAGAAATAATTTTCAACAAAGGACATATGCCCATTCCCCTTTGATAGATCATTGTATATGACACCTTTCCCTCACAAATATGTCATACCGAATCTCCCTAAGTATAATGGCAAATGAAACCCAATAGAACACATCAGGGAATTTTCTACCATATGCATAGATGTCACTTATGAACCCACGTATCTTATGAGGTTGTTTCCATGAAGTCTTGTAGGAATTGCACCAGAATGGTTTTTGGGTCTAGATTCTGGCATTAGATCTTGGGGTGAACTAGTTGAGAAATTTGTGGAACAATTCTCCTTCAACATAGACCATGAGATAAATATAGCAACCTTGTGCCACACGATGCAAGATGAAGGGGAAACATTCATTACTTTCTTCTAGAGATGGAGAACTATAGCTAGTAGGTGTCCTGTTGAGATACCCGAAAAACAAAAAGTTACGATGTTTCAAGAAAACCTTCATGCAAAACTAAGGAGTAACTTAAGGGTACATTGCTACACATCTTTTTCGGAAGTAGTGGAAAAGGGGTGATAATAGAGAAGGATCTCATTGAAAAAGGTGAACTCAAGACATCAACA
The DNA here is from genome assembly GCA_007258455.2 of Sequoia sempervirens. Taxonomy (NCBI): domain Eukaryota; kingdom Viridiplantae; phylum Streptophyta; class Pinopsida; order Cupressales; family Cupressaceae; genus Sequoia; species Sequoia sempervirens. The sequence continues at coordinate 1,415 of VDFB02209354.1, read as the reverse complement.
TCCAATAGAAACCCAATCGTACAAAACACCCCCACTGACAGAAATAGATTTTGGTCTCGCAACAAAAATGTCACCAATGTTGGGGTAGTTGATGCTAAAACACTACAAGTAGGACCCCTCCTCACATTGCAAGGACCTCATACTTTTGCCAACACTCTTAATGCTGTCAGTCAACCTCCTAACATGGTCCAAAACACTCAACGTCCACAACCAAGAAGATTCCAAAAACGTGAGTTCACTCCCTTAGGGGAACCCATTGAGTCGGTGTTCAAACAACTGTTACAACATAATCTCATACAGCTGCAGGAACCAAGACAATATGATCCAGGACAGTTTAAACCAGCTTGGTGGGATGACAATGCCTTTTGTGACTATCATAGGACTAAGGGACATAACCTACAAAACTGTCGACAACTGAAGAATATCATACAGGATCTGGTCAAAAGGAGAATTATTGAAGTTAGTGGACAAAAACATAAGTCATCAAATACTGATCATCAAGTATTTTCTGATCCACTACATGACCATGGGAAAGGAACGGACCCCAGTTCGAGTACTAAGACCAACATGTCATCCAACTATGCCAGTGTCAAGCATGATTATAATAGTGTAAAAATCATTAACTACCTTCATACCATCGATGAGAATATCAATACCATTATTATCAATACCAATCCTGAGTGTGCAGTCAATACTCATCGTATAAATTCACTATTCAGGGCCCTCCATCGCAATAAACACCCCAACCTTCCAAGTTACAATATAACCTTCTTGATCAGTTGGGGAAGACCCCAGCCCAAATCTCAATCTTGGAATTGTTGTGTATTTCCCCTGAGCATTGGTCTATCCTTGATAAAGCTTTATAGAATACCACGGTCCCTAATGATCTAGATGTCAATCGTTTCTAGGAAATGGTGGGCTACTTGACCAATAATCACCATGCCACATTTTCTGAACAAGACTATGCAACTGAAAAGATGAACCATAGCGACCCTTTACATCTAGAAGTCCTTGTTGATGACACCAAGGTTAGACGAGTTTTGGTAGACGGAGGAGCAGGGTTAAATCTATACGCACACGGCGATTAAAGGCATTATGTCTCATAAGCGTAGACACGACCAAAAGTATTGTCATAAAAGCTTATGATGATGAGGAACGAAAATCAAAGGGGATGGTAACACTTCCTATCAGAATTGGTCCTGCGGTAATGGAGACAAAGTTCCAGGTCTTGGATCTCACCCTTCCTTATAACCTTTTGCTAGGTAGACCATGGATTCATGCCATGAAGGTGGTCCCTTCCACGTATCATCAGTGTCTTAAATTCCCTTACAATGGCACATAGATAACTATAGATGGTGATCCTGATCCCTTCCAGTATTGCACCAATCTAAAGAGATCCCCAAAGTATGCTTTAT
>VDFB02209353.1:0-20608 GCA_007258455.2 Sequoia sempervirens | reverse complement strand
ATATTTTAGATAATTATGTGAGTTATCTAAGTATTCACTTTTACTCAACTTGACATCTATTTTAATCGTTCAGTTAACTATTGATTCGATGTCTGAGTGGCGTCTTCGAGTAATCTCTTCTTCAGATCATGCAATCCTCCAGTTCTAACTCATTTGCGTGCACATGCATATTAATTAAATATTCTTATTTAATTAATTAAATGTTGTGCGTGCATTCAAACAAGAGTTGATTTAATCAATCTTTATCTTTGTCATGCAAAGATATTTCTAATATTTTCGAATGCCGAACTCAAGATTAAATCATTTATTTAATCTTTAATTCTATCAGTTATCTGAATGCATGTCCAATCTCTCAATCTCAACCGTCCGTTAATCTTTCAATCTTGGCCTATCGTTCGAATAATCAATTTTCTATAAATTGATTTGTCATTCTTCATTCCAATCTCTCTCGCGAATTTGATAACTTTTGAGAGCACTTTTGTCTTGAATCTTCGATATTTTGCTAATCATTATCATTAGGCTATACTTGCACGAACTTGAAAATCTGAGGGCAATTATACTACACAAGCAAAATGGAGAAGGGCAATCAAGATAATTCATGGAAATATGTTTGGAATTGGTGAGATTGTTCTAGTTTTAATTACGTTTTTACTTTCCCATGTTCTTTGTTGCTTAACGTATGAATTTGCATTCTAGATTTAGTATTTGTATTGCATGTGTGCTTCTAACGATCTAATATTCCTTGTTGTCTATTGTGTGCTTGTTTCATTTTCAGACGCTACACATAGTCTTATCATATCTACTTTGCCTTTGGATCTTGGATTTCATTTTTCTTAGCATGGGTTTGGATTGATTTTACCTTTGTGAATTGAGGCATATTTTGTGTTTAGGTGGGCACATTTGAGTAAATTTCAAAGATAGGTTGCATCATGATACTTCACCTCACATTTCTTCTTGGATTGATAGTTACCTCATCATTTACCATTGGATTATTTTTCACAAGGGGAGAAATGTCATTTTCCATAAATGGATTATTTTTAACATTCATATATAAGCATATTCCTTTGGTGCAAGAGCTACAACATTGTTGGGGAGTTTCATTATCTATCTCGCAAAGGGTTTTCATTAAATATTTGTGATGGAATCATTCATACTGAATCCCCATCCATCCAATGTACATATTTTATTATTTTCCCTCTTTTGGAGAGATATTTTTTTCCTATTTACATTTCTCCTTTTCCTTGTTTATGAGAGATAACTCATAAATGGTTATCTAACATGGAATTATAAGTCAAGACATATGGACTTGTATATTTTCATGTTTTATTATCTTGTTAAGGTACACTTAAAGGAGATTCAAACACTAAATAACTTCATAGAGATACTAGGAGGTTATGATATTTTCATTAAAGACTTCTTATAACATTTGGATGTAGTTTGTAAGATAATAATAACTTTGGTGTATTCCCTTCTACTTTAACTCTTCTATAATGGTTCTCACATAGTGATATGCTTCTCATATCTTCTTGACTTTAACTAGATTTATCTTAGAGTAATTGGATGTTCATAGGTTGCTATGGATCTTGAAGACTCGATGTTGCTCTAGTTTAAATTATCCTAAACTCGCATAGAGATCATGAAATCCAATGGTGTAGGAATGGAATAACTATTCATTTACATGTTGTGATTATGACCATCGTATGTAACAACCACATAGAAATCTCATGTACCCATGCCCTATCCTTGTGTTATCTCCACCCATAGAGAAAGCATTGACATAATGTAGCTTGAAATGTTTAGGAGAGTTGGGTTTTAAAATAGAACCATGCACAACATAGAAGTTCCCACATATAAGTGTTGGATTTGACTATTTAGCCCCATGACACACAAAATGAAAATTAGGCTACCCTACAACTTCACATTGCATGTATCTAATAGTTTTTGGAGCAGTAGAGAAACTTTCACCACGGTAAAATGGTTTCAAGTAGTCAAAATTTGATAGAGGTTGTTGTAGAGGGGCCTCACATGCACCTATAGGTTTGAGCAGAACATTTGTATGTGACACTGACTCTGAGGTACACCGCATCAAAGTTTGAAATTTTTTTGCACTTAAGGATCTTAAGAGAAAGCATCGACATAGTGTAGTCTAGAACATTCGAGAGAGTTGTGGTGAAAAATAGAACCATGAATGGAATAGAAATTCCCACTTGTATGTGTTAGTACTAACAATTCGGCCCCATGAAGAACAAAACAAAAATTAGGCTACCTTGCAACTTTACATTGCACGCATCTGACAATTTTTGGGGCAACAAAAAAACTTTCACCATGACCAAATGGCTTGGAGATATGAAAAATTGAGAGAGGTTATTGTAGAGGGACCCTATGTGACCCTGTACCTTCATATGAAACATTTCTAAGTGCCATATTTTTCAAGAAACAACTCATCAAAGTTTTTCAATTTTGGGAACTTATGGCTCTTAAGAGAAAGCACCAGTACAATGTAGCTTGGAATGATTTGACATGTTTAGGTGTGAAACAGGACCTTTCCTGGCATAAACCCACCCACCCATATGTGTTGGAACTATCGGTTTGGTCACACGATGAACAAAAAAAAATTATGCCACCTTGCAACTTTCTCTTCAATGCATTTGATGCTTTTTACAATGTGTGAGAATTTGTCACCATGGCCAAATGGATTAGAGATATGAAAAAATTAGAGAGGTTATGCTAGAGGGACCCTTAATGAATTTATACCTTAAAAAAAATATTTTCAAGTGCCAAGGTTTCTGAGAAAGAGCTCGTCAAAATTTGCCACTTTTTTGCAGTTAGGGCTCTTAAGAGATCATAGGTACAATGTAGCCTGGAATAATCCAGCATGTTGGAATATAAAATAGGACCTTTCCTAATATAAAACCACCCACATGGACATGTTGGAACTGTTGATTTGGTCACATAACAAACAAAATAAAAATTACGCCACCTTGCAACTTTCCGTTTAATGCATTTGACACTTTTTGCAACATGCAAAAACTTGTCACCACAACCAAATGGATTGGAGATATGAAAAAATGAGAGAGGTTATTGTAAAGGGGCCCTACATAACCTTGTACCTTTAGACATAATGTTTATAAGAGCCATGGGTTTCAAGAAAGAGCTAGTCAAATTTTTCCACTTTTTCGCACTTAGGGCTCTTAAGAGAAAGCACCAATACAATGTAGCTTTTTTGGGGTGCGAAAAAAGATATTTTATAGCTTAAACCCACCCACCTAGACATGTTGGAACTATCATTTTGGTTGCATGATGAACATAACAAAAATTACAGCACCTTGCAAGTAAGCATAAAGGAAACCTAAGAAGATATCCAAGAGACGAATCTTCTATTGTTTTCTTTGATTGTAGAAAGAGAGGGAATATAGCAAAAGAATGTTGGTATTCTTGCTCATGTTCATTTGCAAAATGAGTAACCATTTTTTTTTTGTGCTATAAGAAGTTTTCCATCACCAAGAATCCTAAGTACCTCATAAAGAAGGGAAATTTTTTACACAACTCTTTTAGATAAATAAGACATCAAGGTTTACAAAGCAGCAAGGATGTAGATTGTAAGTACTATTATTCAAATTGGTATGAATATAAGCTAAAGAAGAAGTAAATATTGTCCAAATATACAGGAAACAAATATTTCACTTTATGGAGCAACGAGGAATATAACCCATCAAGGGTCAATATGGAGCAGCCAAACAATCTATTTGAGAGGAAAAAATATGGGCAGCCCATTTCATTAAAGAGGTTGTAACATTTTATGCATTCCCACATGTTCATGTTGATATGAAAATCATGCATGATTTCTCTCCCACCTAGTTCACATGACAAGATAGGTGAGAAGAGGCACTCTATGTTGTGAGAGCATTATTGCAAAGATTGAAGGCCAAAAAATTATAAAGGTGGAAGAAAGTTGGTTTCGTATTTATCCATACAAGTTCAAACATTTAAAATGGCATCAAATATAGCATTTTTATTTACTCATCATTGTTGTAAATAAAGAATAAAGAAATTGAAGAAATCACTAGAACTCAAGGATGCTAATCATAGATTGTAATCAAAATAATGAAATTTTATATGCTAAAGTGAAGTTAAATGTGTACTTAACCACTAGTTTGGATGTCATGATGGTTAGTCTTGGTGTGAAGTTGGTTGAATTCCATCAAAGATTGTGGTTGTTTGCCATTACATATTACCTGCAAAAAATATGGTTGCATTGGTAAGAGGAAAGGTTAGACAATGAGATGTTGGTGATAAGTGTGGCAGAAGTTCCAATATTGTAGAAGTTGCAAGGAGGATTCAATGTAAAGAGAAATATTGATGGGATCTACAATATATGTATGACTAAATCACCATGAGATGGAGCATGAAAAGGTGGCATAGCATGTAAATGGTATAATATTAACTATATAGGATGAACTAAGCATGATAAGGATATAAACCATCGACTAGGCCTACCAATATTCACTGAAGCCTAAGGATAAATTATCATGGAGATATATTTCAACTAGCAACAAAAGGATAGTTTCTAATGCTGATGATGATGAGGAACTAATATATGTAGTTAAAAGAAGGTACAACCAAGGAAAAGGGGACAATATTACCTACAACTAGAAAAATAGTTATGGGGCAATAGAACAGGTGTACTTAGCTATTGAAGAAGGTAGATATAGTCAAAGAAGAGATAGAGGATTCATGGATGAATTCTTCAAGTTTCAAGAAGTGGGTCATAGGGCCTTAAACTACCATAAATGCAATGGGAAAGTAGTAGAAGTGGATCCTAGAGTCATGTTACTTGAGTAGATGGAATGATATTGCTTCATCTAAATATACAAAATAATACAAGCATGGATAATCCCTCATGACGAAAAAGAATATTTTAAAACTAGCAAGATGGAAGTATGAACCCAATGAAGGAGTTTTTTAACAATATGCAAGGTAATAGGTAATTGTTGCAATATCATAATTAATATTGGGAGTATGGATAACTTAGTTTATTTCAAGATAGTAAAGAATTTAGTTTCATTCAAGATGGCAGAGAAGTTTGGGTTGAGAATAGTACCACATCCTCATCCATATAGAGTGGTTTTTTTGTAAATTGACCATCAATTGACCATCAAATATTGGTAAACCAACAATATTTATTGAACTTTCATATTATAACTTATGTAGAAAAGGTCATAATTAATAGTGGGAGTACAAATAACTTAATTTATTTTAATATGGTAGAGAAGTTTAGGTTGACAATATTACCACATATTAATCCATATATAGTGTCATTGTTGATAATTAGCCATAAAATATTAGTAAGCCAAAATGGTTTACTAAACTTTCAAATTGGCACTTATGTAGACAATGTGTGAATTTCCATTATGTGGATGGACACGATCAATGTGAATTTTACTATATTGAAAAATACTAAAGAATTGGTTATTTATAGCCCAAGGTGATCTATAGACCAAGTGAGTGCATGAATGATGATTTGAGGAGCAATCAGGATAAATTCCTTAATCCATGAGAGAAAGATCAAAATGTAGATGACAATCACAACATTGTGAAATGATGAGGAGCACAATCAAAGGGAAATCACCTTAAAACATAGTCATAACTCATAAGGATGAAAATGAAATTCATCATAGGGAAACTGCAAATAATGTCATTCAAATGACAACCATCCAATGAGTAGTCACCTCAATGACAATAGACATTCAAGTCAAGGAATCTTTTCATATGGAAAGGTACACACCATGCAATGAGGTGATGCAAGAGCATAGGCTCAAAACCAATCAAGTAACTTTAGGAGATGGAAAGTAGGAAATTTTCTCATTTCCAAGATGTCTTGTAGGGTAAGATGTCCATTTAAGTCATTTGGATAAGGGTTTCCCATTTGCTCGCCAAAATGGAGTATTTAAAAATTCAAATTGTATAAGGACTTTTGGAGGCCTCAAACATGAACATGAAAGGTTTCAAGAGGCTAAATTGACCTTGAAGGTCTCATAGAAAATATTTATATTCTTTAATATTTTAAAACCACCTTGACATATTGTTAAGAGGTGAATGAGTGTAGTGGGAAGCAAAAAGGGTAAGTTAAGAAGGTCTAGGTGGATAGGGATGAGTGGATAAAGCTTATAAGTTTGAAATCCAAAGATATAGGGATGAATTCTACATGATACTAAGGATATAACCATGTTTTATATTCAAGGAATTAGTTGAATAACTTTAGGAAAGGTTGATTTTGTTTAGGAGCAACTTTAGAGGTTGCTAAAGATAGCAGAGACTATTTTTTTTGTATATAATCTATTGAAGAAGACAATAGGAGGATTAAAAAGGCATATAGTAGGTGTTGAGAAGGTGTGAAGGAATTGTATTTAGATTTTACCAAAGGAATAAAGCAAGTGATTATATTTGTGTATACTTTGTTGCATGTTTTCTTGTTGTTTTTCTTGTATTTTTGGTATCTAAACTTCCATATAGACCCTTAGACCCTTAACTTGAGAATTGTAATGATTTAATGAGGTGTTATATACATGAATAGACCTAATCCAATGAGCTAGATCCATTGAAGCAACTTATTTTATATTTTATAGACAACTAGATACTCTTAGCCAGTGAGGGGGCAATTTTAATAAATTTTGATTTTCTCCCAATTCCACCATTCAAATATTCTAAAACTTGGTGGACACCTTATTAAGATATATATAGAGCTAAATGAAATATTTTAGATGTTTACATGTTTAAGTGCCATTTTGAATAATCCCTACTCTATTTGGCCTAAAGAGACACTGTTTTAGTGTACTTTTGAGATTTATTATGTTGGGTGAGTGATTTATGCAAGGGGAGTGTTTAAACATGTTATATATTCCTATTTTCACCTTCCCTATCAATATAAATTTGTAAATCCATGTGCAAGTCTCTGTTGTTACATTATAGTCCCCAAAATAGGCCTAATTTGACTATTATAGTCCCATTTTTTCCTATTCCATACCAAAAAGCCCTATCTAATTTTCACATATGTTTTATAAGGACACAAAGGGTATCCAAATAAGGTATCATATATCTACTATCAGGTTTATGAATGAATTTATGATAGAAAAGGTATCTGAGAAGGGCTATAAGCTCCTAGGCCACTTACAAGGCAAGTACATGTTATGTTGATCACAGAGCTCTGCCCATGTATGGAAAAGGTTGGTATAGTGAAGTTAAGAATTCTTGAGTGTTTTCAAACCATGGTAAATCTATATAAGTCTTCAAATCAAGACTTGGTCTTATTTTAAGCCTAGAATGAAGCTAGTGTGAGCTAGTGAGAACTTGGATTACTTATATAATTGCATAAACATATAAAAATGGAGGCATATGATCTATTTCAGATCTCTAGATAAAATCTATGCCATGAAGGTTAGGATTCATGTGAATAGAAAAGGCATGAAAGGTTGCAATCAAGTGTTCAAGGTAAAGAGCCAAGAGGTGAGTATGGTTGAGCTAGGATGGCATCATGAGGTAAGAATGATAGTCACCATAAAATATCAATAGGGAAGACCTTTAAGAAGGCGAATTTACATTAGTCATTAATATTATAGTCACTATAACCATGGAAGAGTCTAATAAGATGTTAGTGATCAATATAATAGGTGATCAAGAGGAAGAGTTTGCTGATGTATAAGTCTCAGAAGAACAAGGGTAAAAGCAAGAAGTTGGGTACACGAAGAGGGGAAGTTTCGGCCAAAAATTTTTTTTGCAGAAAACACGTACGCATTATTAAAAAAACGTGTATGCATTATGCTTCGGGTACCCGAGCCTAAAAAATGCATATGCACTAAAATAAGTGTACACATTATAACATGTACACATTATATAATGCATACACATTTTATAACATATAAAAATTGATTATTTAAAAAAATAAATACTTTTTAGAAACGGGTACCCATTTTAAAACGCATACCCATTTGTAACACAAAATGGGTACACATTTTAAAATGGGTACCCATTTCTTAATTTTTTTTTTTTAAATAATCAAGAAAATAAAGAACACATATGCTTTTTGTAACACGCACACGTTTTTAAAACGTGTATGCATTTTTAAAATTCAAAATTCCCAACCCACATGCTGCCTCAGTTTTAGGCTTGGGAAGGCTTGGCAATCTGAGCTTTAGCCTTTGACCTGGAACTAGAAACTAAGGCAGATTGAAGAAGAATGTCCAACTTTGGCAATATGGCTGATGGACTTTTTTTTTTAATCAATCTATAAAATTAAAACCCATTAGAGAAAACGATGTCTAATTTCCAAATATATAATTTTTATTAATATTGGATTATTTTTGCTATTTTTCAATTAATTTCTAAGCAAACTAGTCCTTAAACTTGAAATATCAGGCTTTTTTTGTCTTTTAATAACTTTTTTTTGGTTAAGTTTCTTGTAAAAAAATTACATGGCATCAAACTTCAGAAAATTCTCTACACAACATGAAAAAAAAGATTCAAAAAATGTTTAGTTTAGGTCCACTTATGTTTTTCGTACATGTTGATTTTTATAAACAACAATTAAGGCCAATAAAAATTTAATAAAAAAAAATATTCAACCAAAAATTACGAAAAAAATTCCAGACCAAATTTCATGTTGTTAGCTCTCTTTTCCCAAAAGGAATTATCAAAATACTTTTATTTGGTTCAAAAAGTGTTGTATGTACACATGTTTGGTATTGTAAAAAAACAGGGACTTTTAAAAAGTGGTTTTTATAGATCCCTATCAAAATTTAATTCTAGAATCTGGGTATATGAATAATTTACATATTTAAAAACTAGATTCAAAATTTTAAATTTCATATTACTAACTTTTTTAAAGATTCATTGTGTAAGTGCCTCAAATTTTCAGTCCAAGTATGACAAATTCTGAAAAACAGCAAAAACACTTCCACTTTTTGAGCTTTTTGTGTACCCAACTTCTTGCATCAGCCCACAACTTAGTAACAGTCCTTTCAAGAGACCAAGGCAGTAATCATGCAATGGACTGTACAAATACCATACTAAGGTTAGTCACTTTGAAAAAAATATTAATATAAAAACTACCATGCCAAGGTCAGACTTGTATAAGGTACCATCTTTCCTACTTTAGTGATGCTCTATGCTCATGAATTCTTGACTTTGCTACCCATATGAGTTCATTTAAAATTTATCCATTAGAGTAATGATACAATGTTCAACCTTCAATCATTTGAATGTCTCCATGAGTATTTGATCTACTTTTGGTAGTCTAGCTAACTATCTTAATCACAATTTCTGATTTGAGTGTTGTTTATTGTTGAAATAATGTTTCAAGCAGCTCCCTTCGGGTCCCCTTTTTGCACATATTCATGCGCTGGCCTGTGCGTCTCCGCGTTTCTTCGGCTTCCCGGCAGGTTTTGATCTTTCACTTTGTGCATTCCTCGCTTCGCAACTTCGGCAAGCGGCTCCCCGTTCGGCTCCTGAGATGCTGCGCTGGGCACCCACGTGTCTCGCCTGTGGGGTTTTTCATTTTCTGTTGCTTTGTGTTTCCTTCGGGTTGCTAAGCCTTCCATAAGGGTCCGATACTCCTAGGGTTCATCGAGGGGCCCACATCTTTGTACGTGGCGGTGTATCGCAATCTTTCCCTAGCAAGAATAGAATATGCTGCAGCGGGCTGCGAAGGATTTCTATTGGCCTTCTTTCTTTCCTGGCGGGACCTACCTTCACTCACGTGTCAGCGGTTCGCAGTTTTTAAAACAACAGCAGGGACGAGAGCACCACGGGCTGCGAAACGCGGCCACGCGTCTTTCGCCACCCGGTTCATGCGGCCTTTCCCCATTTTCAAAGTAGCCTCAGTCCCCTGAACACGTGTCACTTCTCCGCAAGCTCTCGATCGATGGAGGAGGAGTTTTCATTCGGGCCGCGATTTGCTGCCACGTGCCTTACATTGATTATCAAAGCAAGCTATGTGATGGCCGAGCGGGATAGTGTCATTGACTGCTGCTCGCCATGGTTCTCTAAAGCGGTGGGCGGCACTCGTCGCTTCGAAGTCTGGTTGGGACCACTGCCATCATTACAAATGGCACACCTGTAACTAACCAACTGGATGATGTGCCCTGACTGGCTGCTCTCATAACGGCATTGAGAATATTTTTATTCGGGCATCATTACGGGAGATTGTGAAATCTTTTCTGTTACAACTCTCCAGGCGGTGGGATTTTGCTCTCCGGCTATATATACTCTCTCTGTTGAGGGAAATGGGTCCAAGATTTTTAGGAAGAATACTGGTTTTAGCAAGAGACACCAGGCCTTTTTTGCATGTTTATTAGCAAGAAACTTTCAGACTGTGCCTATTGTTCGGCCTTTCTATTTTTTATGTCTTGATTAAACTATGAACTGTGCTTCTTATTGTCTTAAGCATTTCATTTGAGGAGACTTCTATATATTGAATGCAAACTTGCTGGTCTAAATCATGTCTTAATGACTCTTCTTAGCAGTGAGAATGTATGCGATACTGTTTTATGTCAATTAAATGAATTGTTTATGCTATTGCTTTAAGTTTCCGATGTTTTGGAACATAACTATGACATTCAGGCCCTTCAGTCTATGATTTATCGTGCCTATCAGTAAGCTTTGGCGCATCGCCTTAGATTAATATTTGTTTCATTATATCCGCTTCCTTTTCCCTTTCCAAAACCCATTATATAGAAGAAGCCGGCTTCTTTAAAATCCGGAGGTCACTCAGTTTGGCGCAAAGGGGTCCCCCTTGAACTGAGTTTCCCATAAAGGCACTGTTATCTCGTCAATTTTTGGCGTCAACAGTTTGTACCTTTTTTCTGGCACGCCCGGTGGGACCCAAACTAATGAAATCGTCTTCTAAAAGGGTGTATGAGCCATCGGCCTGTAACTAGATCCCAAACTGCAAATAACCCAGGTTTACTAGTGCCTCCATTCGGGACAGTCCAGGCCGCAAATCAGTTAGTAACCGTTCCATTCCCACCACCCTTTCCTCTCACCATGTTGCCGGCCGCGAACAGAAATTATGTAGCATGGGATGTTGGAAGCCCCCTGGTAGCTCCGATAGCACCTGCTGTTTGGGGCGCCATTCCGGTTTCGGCCCTGAAGGCTCTTCCCAAATTCACCGGAGATAACACAAAGACGCCAGTAGAGTATTTGCAGGATGTAGCGGATGTATGCCTGGTACATGGTATCACAACGCAGAATGTAGCCCTGAGGCTCCTTGCTGCGTCCTTCAAAGGCAAAGCTCTGGAGTGGTACCAAACACTGACTCCTAATACCATTTGCACTTGGGATGACCTCGGAGATCCATTCTATGAAAGGTTTTCAAATGACGGAGATCGTTCTTCGCTATATTATCAGTTATCCGTCATCAAACGAGCACCCCAGGAGGCTCTGACGGACTTCAATGCCCGATTTCACTCAAGTTGGCGGAGGATTCCTGTGACCATCCGCCCGACCCCAGAGTTGGCGTTCATGTTCTATCTGAAGTCCATCAATCCCGACATTTCTATGATGATCAAGTCTCTGGGAGGAGCCACTTTACCCGATGCATATGCCACTGCTATCAAAGCAGAAAATCACTTGATAGACTGCGGGAAATTGCCTCCTCGACCTGTTATGCCGATATTTCCTGAGATATCGAACGTAGCACAAGAGGTGGTGTCGACCAGTGTGCCAGCAACTCCCCAGTCAGCGTACTCATATACAGCCGCTCCTGAAAACTTGGCCTCTACATCGAGTTCTCCCAAGAATGAGATGGGCGACCTCAAGGAGATGTTACGGACTATGGCGAATGATATAACAACCCTCAAGCGGAACCAAGCAATGCCTCCGCGGCCTGTATATCAGAACTATCAAGGTGGGCGGCCTACCTATCAGCAGAATCAATATCAGAATGCGCATCGCACTAACTCACCAGCGGCGGCTATGAACCAAATAGTTCTGGTGCCTATGCCGCTGGCAGGTGCGTCACCAAGCTCTAGCAGAGAATTAACCGACAAAAATTTAATTGATGACATCAATCCATGGTGCTCTTCGCAACGACAAAAGATATGCCCCAAACTCTGTCAGCTGCTGACAACTTACAACAGCGATAGCAGCAACATACCAAGGTAATATTGCGACCGCAGAACTAAGAATACGTATATGTTCCTACAATGGAGAAATGCGGGTCCTTACCACATTGCAAATACAAGTGAATGTCCCTTTGTGAGCAAGAGTCCGACATTGAAATCTCGGATCATGCGCTTCTTTTCTCATGGATGGAAGATTTTAGGAAATGGTGTTTGCAAATGATACGCTATAGCCGCCAAAACGTCGTAAAGTCCGTGACTATAATACGCTACCCAAGAGAAGATTCTCCTCCACCGGTGAGGCCGCTTGTTTTACCTCTTTCGACAGCCCGCAATGCAAAGACGCTGATCACCTCAAGCGTCCATCAATTCTTTGTCTTCTCAACCGCTGAAGCGAAATTATTATAACAGGTGCCAAGGAGCGTAAATCTCCGCCTCTCAGCCTCTATCGTGGTAGAGCATTGAAGAAATCAACGCTAATATGTTCTTATGGGACATTCTAGTTATCCCAGCAGAAAACCATATTCAAAAGCACTTCAAAGAATGTGATGGACCTAGCACTAACCGGAAATTTTGGGTCACATCGAGGCAGTTTATCAAATGCCACCAACTAAGGTTGTCACAAACAAAGTGATGGAATCCCATGCGGAAGGCGGAGGTAGGCCAAAACCTCAACCCTTCTTCTTGACTCTCATTATAGGGGAGAAACTATTACACAATGCTATGATTGATTCTGGCGCTAGTACCACGGTTATGCCAAAACTAATAGCCGAAGCCTTGGGACTCAGCTACGAACCTATGAAGAAAGGGGTGATGCAGCTAGATGGAAATAAGGTTGATACTGTGGGTGTCATCAAAGCACTTCTGCTGACTCTATTTGCCTGCCCGAGTATCACGGTCCCGCAAGATACAGTGATCATAGATGTTCCGCCAATGTTTGGTCTTTTCCTTTCTCGAGAGTTTACTTCAAAAGTGGGCGGCTATTTGTCTTTAGATTGGTCACATCTACTGACTTAGAACCGGGCATGGCCGAAGATGAAGATAGAATTGGAGGCTCTGCATTCTGAACATGTGGCGAATGAGGCCCTGATTAACTTTGAAGCCGCACATACCTCCATCACCAAGCAAGACATGTACAATGTCGAACTGCTAGAGGAGGAGAAGGTCAATGGAGACCGAAGTGATAACGAAGATGCTCTGTTGAGTGAACATATAAACAATGATCCCTTCAGAAATTATCATGCTACCGAATTAGGAACATATGTGATCTATGACGAAGACCAAGTTCTTCCGAAGGTCGTCAAAGAACCCGACAATGACCAAACAAGTGAGCTGTGGACATTGTATTTTGATGGAGCAAGGAGTAAAGTTGGAGCTGGAGTAGGGATATGCCTAATATCCCCACAGAATGAAAAGTTGTTGAGGTCTTTCCGATTCCAATTCGCCTGTTCAAATAACAAGGCTGAATATGAGGGATTAGTCCAAGGCCTCAGCCTAGCAGAACGAATGGGTGTCAAGCAATTGATTGTGTTCGGAGATTTAGAACTGGTAGTTAATCAAGTCCGAGGATTCTTAGCAGCAAAGAATATCTGCATAAGATCCTATCGGCATTGAATCTGGGACCTTATAGAAAGTTTTTCAAGCTAACATCCCTATTCATTCCCGCTAATGTAATGCATGCATGCATCACATGGCGTAACTAGTGCTCGCTGATCCTGTCTCCGACTTGCTTCGGAACAAATATTCAGTACGAGTGCTTGTTAGACCAGCAATACCCGATAATGACCAAAGTTGGCAAGTCTTTGACAGTGATGAACACATCGCCTCGTTTATTCAACACTCAGGGGAATTTGCCGATCAACTCCAACCAAGGATCGCTGAGGCCTACGAGGGACAAATTATGCAGCTGAAGTCAAATAAGCTTCCAAAAGGATTGGTTACTCTTGAAAAAAAATTTGATTGTAGTGACGCCCGAAATGATAAGCGGAAGTTCGTGGCGGAAAAAGGTGATTATGAGAATCTTCGGGTTTCCGATGACAGGAACCTTCGGGTCGGAAAAGATGTCTCACAGCAAGATAGAGAAAGGCTTATCAATTTCTGTCAGAAATATGGAGTAGTGGCCTGGTCCTACGATGATCTAGAAGGTTATGATCCTGGTATCATTCAACATACTATTGAGCTAACAGAAGGTGCGAAGCCAATCTGACAGAAACAGCGGCCGGTCAACCCTAAAGTTGAAGCCTTGATGGCACAAGAGCTAACCAAGCTCATTGAGTCGACATTGTTCTCCCACTAAACATAGTACTTTGGGTATCAAAATCTGGTACCAGTCCTAAAAGAAGAATGGTGGATATCCGCTATGCGTGATTTCCTCGAGACCTGGGGCCAAAAGCATCTCTGAAGGACCACTATCCATTGCCTTCCATGGAGTCAATCCTCCAAACTGTCGCGGGATCGGAAATGTTCTCTCTACTGGATGGCTTCTCTGGCTATAACCAGATTCGAGTAAAAGAGGAAGATCAGCACAAGACTACGTTCACCACCAAATGGGGGACGTTTGCATATGCTAAAATTCCTTTTGGTTTATCTAATGCAGGGGCAACCTTCCAGAGAGCTATGGACGTCGCATTTAGCGAACTGATCAATAAAATTATCCTAATCTATTTGGATGATCTTACTGTGTTCTCCAAATCTAAAGATGATCATTTCGATCATTTGGAGTTGGTGTTTCAAAAGTGCCAAGAGTTCAGGATTTCCTTAAATCCGAGGAAATGTGTGTTCGGTGTACCTCAGGGTAAGCTGTTAGGACATGTTGTGTCGAAGGAAGGTATTTCAATTGACTCAGAACGAGTAAAGGCTATAAAGGAGCTTCCTCTCCCGATAAATAAGAAAGGTGTCCAGTCTTTTCTGGGCAAAGTAAATTTCGTCAGTAAATTTATTTCTGATTTTGTAGGAATAATTAGGCCGATCACCCTGATGCTAAAAAAGGATCAAATTTTCAAGTGGACAATGGAGGCGAGGGAGGCATTTGAGAAGGTCAAGGAAGCGATCTCCTCAGCCCCGGTGTTAATTAATCCATATCAATATAACGATTTTATAATGTATGCCTTCAGTAGCAAGTCCAGTATCGCTACTGTTCTGACTCAAAAGGATAGAGAAGGAAAGGGAGAGCATCCTGTTGCGTTCTATTCCTGAACCTTAAAGAAATATGAGGTGAATTATAACTTCGTTGAAAGGCAGGCTTTCGCAATAATAAAGGGACTTAAAAAGTTTCGCCATCTAATTTCCTGTAGCAAAGTCCTGGTATATGTCACACATTCTAGTGTGCGGGAATACATCATGGAGGGAGAAATCACAGAGAAAAGGGCTAATTGGATCACCAAGATCTTAGAATATGATATCGAGGTCAGGCCTACCAGGACTATTAAAGGCAGAGGACTGTGTGAGTATATGGCACAAGACGAGGAGATGCCTGCTAAAGAGGAACAGCCGGAGCTTGTCCTAATAAATGTATCAGGATTGGAGGATAATTGGCTAGAAGATAGAATGAACTTCATGCGAACCGGAAAGTACTCGCCAGGCCTCTCATCCCAGAAAAGAAGGTATTACCGGCTCCAGAATTGCGGATACACGCTGATAGAAGGAGTCCTTTTCAAAAGGAATTTTAACGGTGTGCTCCTACGATGCGTTACTTCAGGAGAGGCGTAGAGGATCATCGACGCATTTCACAATAGCGACGAAGGTGGACATTTCTCCGCTAGAACTACTGCCATCAAGATCTTATGGGCTGGATATTACTGGCCTACACTTTTTAATGATTCCTACTCTTTGGTAAAGACTTGCAAAAAATGCCAGTTATTCTCCGACAGAAGGAAGAATTCAGCAATGCCCCTCAAACCTATCGTGGCGAATGAACTATTTGCGCAATGGGGCCTGGACTTTATCGGGATGATCAACCCGGTTTCTAGCTCCGAACATAAATGGATTTTAACAGCTACGAACTACTTCACAAGGTGGGCGGAGGTCGTTCCCCTTAAGGAGGCGACGGAGGCTGAGATTGTAGACTTCCTCGAGGCTCTGGTGACAAGGTTCGGCCCTCCGAAGACGATCATTTCGAACAACACTAGAGCATTTGTAGGCACAAAGGTATGTCACTTTGCATTGAAAAATGGCATATTCCTTAAAACATCTTCAAATTACTATCCACAGGGAAATGGCCTAGCCGAGTCAACAAACAAAAGTTTAGTCTGACTCCTCAAAAAGGTTGGCTCAGAACACCAGAGGGAATGGCACAAAAATCTCCAAAAAGAACTCTGGGCCAACCGCATAACTCCTAAACAAGTCCTCAAGACTTCGCCCTATGAGCTAGTATATGGGAAAGAAGCACTGCTACCTATCTCTATAGAGATTCCGGCGATATAGTTGTTGAAATCTCTTGAGATAGAACAAAATGATGCCATGGAGGTTCGGCTTGCCGAACTATTGGAAGTACAGGAAAAAAGGGAGAATTCCCTAAAAGCCATGACAGGCCGCCAACAGGTGGTCAAACGGTGGTTTGACAAAAAGGCTTCCGACCAAGGCCTAAAAAGTGGAGATTTAGTGCTAAAATACGATAGCAGGGCTGCGAAGCCAGGTCAGCATGGTAAGTTCGATAGCCTATGGGAAGGACCTTTCAAAATCATTCGGTGCATGCAACACAATGCCTTCGAGCTGGAAAATATGGAACAAGAGCCTCTAGGAATCCCGGTTAATGGGATTCACCTTAAATTGTTCCATTAAGTGTCAAGCCCTACCCTGTACAGTTGTAAATAACACTTTTTCTTTTTCCCTTTCCTGTTTTTGGCCTATCCTTTTGCTAAAATCAATTGACTTGCTACGCATTCGCTTATCATCGTTAATGGGTCAAGCACCGGAGTTTCTTAAAACGCAAAAAATATGCTCGTAAACAGAGACAAAACATACAAGATTGGCAAAACCCAGAAAAATTGCACGCAAAAGCAAACAGGAGCATAGATTTCACAACAAAAAGAAACGTATATATTTATATACATGTGTCCTGAGTTACAAAATGGCATGAATGCCGATTTTCAAAATATACAAAGTATTAGAGCATATATATATATGTTGGCCTTTTATTAGGCCGATACGAAGCTGGGGGCTTACATCAACAAACACTAAGGCAAGGGGACCATCTATCCGCAGGAGTGGCTAGCAGCAACCGACGCATTCAAGACAGCGTCCGCTTCGTCCTCATCAACAGGTTCCTCGGCGGCACTGGCAGCATCATTAAGCGCGGCTGTCGTCGGTGGTGGATACACCAAGTTCCTGAAGTCAGTATACCACTCTACATCGTAGAAGGGTATCACGTTGTAACTCCTGAACAGGAAGTGAAGAGCTTGGGTAACCCTTTGCTGGTGTTGAACGCGGGTCTGCAGGCGGAATCCGCTCAAGAATGGGTGCCAAACGACAACAGCTTCTTCGATAAAGTGGCGCAGGTCACCGGCTGTTGGCAGGCCAATCCCGTACGCAGCATGGGTGACAACCTCGCCGAGCCCATTCAGGTACTTCTTCGGGAAGATTTCTTTGACTAGCTTCAATACAAGCGGCCGAGGGACACAAATGTCCAGCATAGACGCTACAAAGTGCGAGCACATGTCGGTGTTCACCCGATGCTTATCTTCATACTCAACATAGTCCTTGCCGAGAACCCACTTGATGGCTACTAGAACCAGCGAGTGTTTGTTCTTCGTCATTCTCTTGAGCCTTCTGGTAGAGATCTCACCTACAAACACTGTTTGTGATTTGAAGGAGGTTAGGCAAATAGGAGTATCCATCTCTCCTAGCACTATTCCTAAATCGGCTAAGTAATGCCAAAATCTGCTCACCACCTAACCTATGAAAAGACTTGCTTTGCAGTATTCTACTTGCCTATCACTTCTTGGGCGCAAAGTGCGTATGTTCGCTATCTACTGGCCTATTTATAGAAAATTGACAAGACGTATGCCAATCCGCCCGTAAGCAACGTGATGTATATTGGCCGCGATCTCGAGGGCCGAGTCTACGTTTGTTCATGTTTTGGGCTGGCACACGCGTGGTAGCACGGCTCAAGGCATGCTTAATTAAATCAAGTTAATTAATTGAGCTTTAAAAGGGTGGCACTTGTTGATGAAGGGACGTATGGCCGTATGCTATGGTGTCAAATCTCAAGCACATCCCAGAGCCCGAGGCGATATTCGTATCTCTTTCAAGCGGTGATCGTTTGCTTGGCGTAATCATTCCGGCCAGGGATATTAATTACCGGTACATGCTAACCCAAGGTGAGAAGGCCAGTTGCAAGCTCAATTTCCAAGGAAATCAGGGCGTATCACATGATCTTTTGAAAGCAATGATGAAATCCAACCACCTCGAAAAAGCAATCAGCTCATCTTGCACGAGTTGTGGAGTTAACGGTACATGCCGAATTAAATGCAAAGGGCTCGTGCTCTCCTACCACCTTGAGAAAAGTTTCTATTATTGCATGAAAATGCTTATTGTTCCTAAGTTTTTTTCCAAAAGCTAAAGAGTGCGCGAAGTGTTTTCTGTCTGTATTTTTAGTACAAGCGTATTCAAAGGCCAGAGAACCTTCAAGTTCTGCCGCGAAGAAAAATGGCAGAATCTTCAGCTCAGCCAGTAGAGGAAGGGATTAGCCAGGAACTGTATTTGGCTATTCGTTCTTCGGTCGAGGTTTACGTATACGATGATGTAGCGTATGCCACGCCTCGTATACCCCAGAAGGTGAAAAGACCCAACACAGAGGAGCTGGAGAGGCCCAAAGAGTGGAATAACCCGAAAAAGGTTAGAGAAAAGTGGGCTAATATCTACGACCCAAAGCTTGCTAAGAACCCTAAATCTCTTCAAGAGGCGGCTTGCACAAGGTTATCAGCGCCAGGGGTGGACCAGGCAATGACAAGTAGAGTCTGGTATAGCGGTCTTCTACAATACATGGTCCCATTCGTGCACTATTTCCTGGAGGTGGTCGACACAGCTGTTCAACGCTATAATCCAAAGACCCACTGCATTGAGGGTCACAATTTAAGGGTTCATATCGGCTCGGAAGCCATCTGGCATATGTTATGCATTCCTGACCCCAGGACAAGAAAGGAGAAAATCGAACAGTTCAGCCCAAACAAAGGGGAAAAGATATGGAAAAGGATGAGAACCAACTCTGATTTCCTATTAGAGGAGACTAGTAGGAAGGGTGTTGCATCCGCTAAGGCACTGAGCATCCCATTGTTGCGCGGTTCATTCTGCGATGACCTCCAAGACCCCATATCCATGCTGGCATTTGTTTGCGGCCGTGATTCCGATGAGAAGATCGAGGATTTTCAGCTGGGCCCTGCAATATAGTTTCGCAGGCAGCGTGAACTTTTCTGGTATGATTTTGCCGAGTTCATGGTCGAAGAAATGATACAACAAATGGAGAATTATCAGACGGAGAAGAAATTTAGATTTCTTTCCTACCTGGTCCATATGTTCCTGCATCAGAATCCGGATTTCTTCGCCCGATTCATCCCACTATCAATTTTTGACGAGCAGAACAAAAGAAAGTCGGTATCTACATGGACACCCTACCTTTCCGCAACATATGACTACTATGCCTTTGCGGACTATTTCATAGCCCCGGTCCTGAATAATTTGATCGGAGAGGGTGATATCGTCCGGCTTAACACGGAGCAGACTGGATTTTTGCAAGGCTACACCCCCGCTTGTGACTGGTTCCTGGGCAAGGATTTCACGATCCTTCGAATGAGGGGCTTTATTGGAAGGCCTTTCCTGCTCCCGGCTTGCATCACCGATAGAGTGCTCGCACTGGAGGTTTACTGGCAGGTATGCGTCATTGATTTCATGTTTTGTAGCGGCGAAAGTGTCAAGAGGAAGGGATTCTTCACTTGCCGAAAGAGTTTCAAGTCAATAACGCTTGCCAAAAAGTGATCGCATGAGCTGCTAGGGGACAAGCTGGCACACCTGGGGCTAGTATTAGTAAATGATAAGTGGGATTACAACCCTTTCAATGACCTACCTGAGCCGCATATGAAAGTTACACATGTTCCCCGACCATATTGGGAGAAGCGGCGAAATAACCGGACTGATAAAGATGAAGATCTGGTTGAACTGGCACAAATCCCTACGCCAGACACCAGGGGCCCATGGCACAAGTTCTACTTTCCAGTGGCCGTGGCCAGGGACAACCTTCCGATAGAGCGCAGCATGCTTAACAAGTTGAAAGTGGATGAGAAATGGAGTGATGAAAAAATAAAAGCTTTCTGGAGATACCGCCAGGAAACAGGGCAGTTGAAAGCTCCTTATAATCAATTGAAGGACGACCAGGAATTTGAAAGATACTGGGATGAAGGCCATCCCAACCCGATCTCCAGTGCTAACAAGAGCGAAGCAGAAGGCTCCGATGAGCAGGAGGAAGAGACGACGATATCAGCGCAGGAAGGCGATGCCCCCGG
>VDFB02209352.1:3252-22962 GCA_007258455.2 Sequoia sempervirens | reverse complement strand
TCTCATCCTTTCACCTTTTTCATGGTATTTTAAATTTCAACCAGCCGCACTTGTCTCAACTTGCTGATCTATCCATGGTAACTGGGAACATCTAACTTGGTGATAAGCAAATTGTTGAGCCTCTTTAGCCAACAAGGAGTTAGTGAGATTGCTGTTTTCTATTGTGTTAAGAATAAGTTTGCAAGCCTCCTTAGCTGCAATTTCTTATTCAAGGCATGTTAGAAGGGAGTTTTGTTTTAGAGATTTGAGTAATAAAATCATGAGCCTCTTTTTCCTTGGTCTAAAATCTCAGATTTCCGTTATCTATGTTATGCTTTCATGATCTTTATTTCAGCTTACAGTGAAGTGTGTAGGTGTTTGTTGAGAGAGAGATTGTTAAAGTATTTTTGTCAGAAAATCTGCCTTGTTAATTTCTAACTTCTCTTGCTCTGCTATTACTTGAGAGGTTAGGAGCGTCTTTAGTCTAGGTTAGTCGTAGTTGAACTTCTTATCAGAAAATCTCAGCTGCGGCGTTTGTGTTTAAAAAACCTTGTGCTCTAAGCTGATCCAAAAAGATAGGCAACTTAGTTTTAGTTTACTTTCTTTCAAACACCATCAGCAAGAGGGAGCTTCCCCTCCTAATTTGAAGAGCAGTTTATCTGTGCATAGCTGTCCGTTTTCAAATCCGCATACCAGAGGTGCGAATTTAAACGCCAACAACATGACATCCTCACCACTTGTCTAAGAACAACTATTAATATGGACTTGATTCAACATACAAATGATGATGAAAAACGGGTATCATATAACACAATCATCGACTTTTGGATTGGGCACAACAAAATATAGTCAGGGTCTTCTTTGATTTATACACCACCATCAAAATCAAATACTGCAAGTGTATCAGTGACAGGACTGACAGCCTTGAATGGCTGTGAAACAGGTCGAAAACTGACATAAAAATTACCAAGCATGTCTGCAATGAGAAAAGTATTATCAACATCATAATACCAAAGGATTTCCTCTCCCTGACATTGTAGCCTGACTGAGGGAGTCACTTTTTATTCTTTGTAATTCTATTTACTCTGCTTTGACTCCTGACTTGACTTCATCAAGGATCTTCATTGACTCTTATTACCTTATATCAATTTTATATATTCTTAGGCACAGTACTGTATTCTGTTTGTAACAGTGCATGCACAATATGGTGCCAAACCTAGAAGTGTATTCTTTTGTGTTCTAGAAGGTGTTCTTTACAAATTTGAAATTTTCAAGTGCTCTGCTTACAGCCATGAATTTCGTTTTTTTTTTGTAATCTCTTTTTATATTAATATAATTTTCAATTTTGTTATGGTGATCATAAAAAATAAGTGTGAATTCTCACCAAACCTCCCATCTGCAGAAACCGAGCACTTGAAGAGTCCATATATACAGAAGAATATCAATACAACTTGAACTGGATACCTACCTTGTGTAGCCACTTATCAATTATGGCATGAATTCTAATAAAATCAAACATGCAGTTGCTTGGATGGTAAGGACTGATAATAGGTATATTGGCATTGCATATGCCATAAAAATTGACCTTTTTAGTTGTCTCCTTTCTGCCATGCGAGCCATCTTGTTGTCAAGGTGTCAATTTTTTCTTGTACGTTGATTTCAAGGTCTGGTAATTGTGATAACTTAAGTATTGCTTGTGTAGTACACATATTAAACAATCATCGATAATCTTCTAAAAGAAGTTCAAGGAGATGAGATTTAGTCTATGAAATATCCCAAGCTAAATTTGTATGCAAAAAAAAATTCAATTTCATGACTTCATGTGAACAGACATTTCGTCAAACACTTATCCTGCATTCCGATCGTTTTCACCAGAGGAGTAAATGTTTTGTATACAATTTACCAAATATGCATTTCTCACAATGTAACATGCATAGCAATATATACTTTTAAGGAATTCATAACATCTGAATACAATTTATTTTATATATTTCCAGCTGCTACAAAATTATACTCATTAGGTGTTCAATAACTATTCACTACCAATACAGTTAATTATTATAATAATATTCTGACCCGTGTAAATGACGTCAAATTTCCCCTTGCGCAGCTCCAATCCTTCATTAATAGCATCGACTCCCACCAATTAATATTGATGCCTCACATACAAAGTACAGCGACCTCAGATAAGTTCCGAATAACCAAGAAAAGGCGTCCCACTTGGAAAGGAGGCGCTGAAAATTCCTGAAACTCTCCTCTTCCTCCATGACAACCCCCACTAAAATCAAAACAGACAGCAGCCCTTGAGGAAATTTGTAATGTCCCTCTCCTGATTTGCCCTAGAATTTAACTACTGAACACCAATTGCAGCAACTAGGGTCAGGATTTGTCTTATCAATCAAAATATATCTTCAATAATGCAATCTTGGGACATGATGGGTCTGCCCGAAGCCATATACCAAGCCTAAGAGGGTGTATACCACAGCCCTCCCCATTGGCAACTTGTATCTGCTTTCCCCGTCAATGTCTCAAATCCCTGAAGACATCTGCCATCTTGTGGAATTGAACCGGGGTCATAAGTGGTTTACTCAGATCTCTGGGTAAGTGCCCTTTGGTCCTAGGAGCCATCACGGACAACTCTAGGATGGCTACTTACTAGCCTTGCTTACCTACTCCACCCCAGGCCCTTCCCACAAGTGGATTTCAGTCAGTCAAGTACATTTCTAATTCTAGCATAGGAAATTATATATTAATTATTCTTATTATCGTATAAGCCATATGC
Source organism: Sequoia sempervirens (assembly GCA_007258455.2). Lineage (NCBI taxonomy): Eukaryota > Viridiplantae > Streptophyta > Pinopsida > Cupressales > Cupressaceae > Sequoia > Sequoia sempervirens. Next base: position 20,201 of record VDFB02209352.1, on the reverse strand, counting down.
ATACATGTGTAAACAACAATTGGCAGAAAATACACCTGAATGTATATATATGAATATCTGATAACAGCAATCTCCTCTGATGTACGGACTGATTCCTCTTTGTTCCCTGGTTTGTATGCTTTATTTCTCTAATCGATCTGTTCTTAATATTTAGAAAATATTGCTTAAACAGAAACAAACAGATTAGTTCCAATTGCATAAGGATTAATAATTGCTGCAAGTATCATTATTACATAATCGTTTATAACATATATATATATACTTCTAATTACTATTGCCTACTCATGTATATAATTTATATATTAAACTTACTTCCCTTGTCATTGATTTATCATCTGCCTCCATATATTCCTCCTTGATCCATCTTTTTCTTCATATACACTTCTTGATATCAAACCCTTATTATACTTAAGGGCTGCTGCCTTTCTGAGTGCAAGCTACTTATTCATTTCTGGTTGCTTTGATCTGCCTTAATGCTTAGGAAATATATATTCCACATTTCTTATTTTGTCTTTCTATTCCATGAGGATCCCAGATCGGACTTCCTTGAATGCAGATGTATTTGTGAAGGAGATTGATGATCGAATACTTAGTTGTTATTACCTTTCCTGATGCTTCTCTTTTCCATCTCCTCAAATGCCATTTATATCTCCACATTTAGATGAGGAGACACATCACTTTGTAAGGAGGTGTCCTTTTGAAAGGACACGACCTCAAGACTGATCGGTGCCTTTGAATACATTCTCATTATCTTTCAAAAGGTTCCTCAAAGATAATCGCTGCCCCTTTTAATCATATTCTCCTTAATCTGATTCAGTGCCTTATAATAGATGCGTCTAAACAATAGTGTTTCCCTTAATATTAGATCGCTGCTTTTATTAATCTTTTAATCGCTGCTATTTGTTATTTCCTTTAATCACTACCTTGAGTGTCGTTCACGAGTCGGCTTGATATTAGTTAGTTGATATGTTACCCAACGAAAGTAACTCCTTGTGAAGCGATCTATATTGCTAAAACATGGGTGTACTAATATGAGAGTTTGGCTGCATTGATCGATTTCAATTTGTCTTATTTATATCTCAATACTTGGGCGATTAACCAGTTTATATATATATATATATATATGCTTCTGACTTGGTAAAATATCATAAAGTTGGCAAGCATATATGGTCGGCCTCCCGCAAACATTGTGCATTATTATTTATTTTATTTGTTTATTTGCTTGGTCTAGTGTTGCAGTCTGCGGAGCAATGACAAAATTGGCCAGTCTAAGGAAAAATCACAAACCTGCCTTGGAGGTAATACACAGGCTTCTACATGTGATGGCTGCAAGGAATGATACAGCACTTAAAGAGTATGATGGCAACCTCCAATAAAATCGATCATCACCAATATTAATCTATCCTTAAACCATGCGAACAGAAATGTATTACTGGCACCAAAATAAAAAATGATATTGTTTCCTAACGAGCACTTCGATCGGAAACCTCCTATTCTGAAATATGTCTTTGTAAGAGACTTCACAAATTTCATAAATTTCTCCCGTAGAACCAATGTGAGAAATCTGAACAATCTCTCCAACAAATTGGCTAGGGTAGAATAGTCACACCACCGAAACCAATTACTCGTAGGCCTCCACGGGGTTTCGGGGACGGAGACGCTAGGGTATGGGGGACGAGTTTTTAGTACGGGGTTACTTTTGGGCCATTTTTTAGGGGACGACTGATAAAAAATAAGGAAATTTTTTAAAATATAAAGAAATTTCAAATATTCATATCATAACATTGATAAAGCATTCACCATAGACATTGTAGATGATTAATACATAACATTAGACTTGAATTGAGATTTCACATGAGAATTGACAAACAAATTAAAGAAATTTAAATGCTTTCATTGTGAATGTACATACACATTATATAAGAATTGTAAAAAAATGCCCAAAGGCTCCAAGTTTCAACTATAAAATGACAAAAACATAGAAAATATATGACTCCAAGTTAAATGGGCCTTTTGCATAGGTTTTGAGGACTTCAAAAGGATATTCAAATGGGTTTGAAGTTGTTGGCCCTGCTACACTCCCTTCTCCCAAAACAACCTCCAGTGGCTGCCATACTTCTATGAGTTCTACTTCTAGGTCTACTATTTTCATGCACTTGAACCTCAACCTCCTCACTATCATTAATAGTAATCTCACTGCTGCTCATGATTTTTTTTGGTTAAGAATTGAAAAGAGAGCTGCAAGTTCAAATAAAGAGAAAAATAAACTCACAATGCCCTTCCTACGTGGTAAAAAAATTTGAAAAAAGCTTGAAAAAATGGAAAACAAATGTAAAATGAAGAACTTACCTCTAATGAAGTAGATTTGATGCCCTAGTCTCCCCTTTCAACTCCTATTCTTTCCTCTTTCACTTGCTGCTCTTCACCTCAAGTTTGCAAATGTCAAAATTAGAATGCTTTGTAGGTTTGGGTTTTGCTTAAAGGGGTGGTGCGGTCCTTGTGGGCCCATCCATCCCCATTTTTTTAATTTAAAAATGTGTTTTTTTACAAAGAATAAAGTAAGATATTGTTGGGCCATAGGGGACGGCTAGCAGTCCCCGGGACGGTTAGGGGACTTCTAGAAGTCCCCTAACCGCCTCGGGGACTACTAGCCGTCCCCTAAGTCCTCTGCAAATTTCTAAACCATTTCGGAAACGTTTCATTTTTTTCATTGCAAAAGGGGATGGGCAGGGGACGTTTCCTAGCCATCCCTGTACTATCCCTGGTACAAGAACGAGGGTAAAAAGCCAGGGGACGTGTCCCCGTGGAGCATAGCTCGTAGGGTTTGCATCCTACGGTTTTAAGCTCCAAGAAGCTTTCAAAATCCACATAGTAGAAAATAATCCAAGCATAGTGAAAATGAACCTTGAAATGCACTTTTGTATCCAACTCCACAATAACCTTTCAAATTCCCACTTTTGATAGTTTAATTAAACCTAGAAATGAAGTGACTTTATTATCCTTTATTAAATGATCCACTTATATTCACTTTACAAACTTTGTTAATTTAATTAAATAACATTACCTTAAAATATGTTGGGATGGATAGTATTAAATAATTAAATTAAAATAATCTCTTACCTCCGACATTAGCCCACAGGAATAAAATAGGCTCATTAATCATTCATGCTTAGGCTTTGGAAGGGGACACTACAGTCCGAGTTGCCAATATCATTCTGATGTTCATGAGATAAATTTGATAATGCATGCAAAAAATTGATTATTTCCCGTCATGTGAAGCTTTCACATAATGTAACAGTGAGGACTCTGTATGCTTAAATTGTCTTTTAATATTTACTCACATTCATTAAACAAACTACCTTCACTAGCTCTTGAAAACTGATGATGAGGCAAACAAAATTCCAAACAAAAGAGAGAGAAAAAAAAAAAACTAGAAAAACTTGTTCAAATGTCTTTTATTCAAGAACAATTTCAAATTAACTTTACTGCATATTTCACAAGAACTAGAAACCAGAAGATGATGTCTAAATGTCTCCAATAAGAGAGCAATATAAAATTACTTCTGATACATGTTTCGCATGAATTAGAAAGTAGGGTAAGAAGTCCAACTGTCCAAATGTCTTGCATTAAAGAGTGATATTAAATTGCCTATTATACACATTTGCATGAATAAGAAACTTCCAAAAAATGCCCAACTTTCCTACATTAAAGAATAATTTCAAATTACTTTCGATGCATGTTTCACAAGAAATTGAAATTTGCAAATATTTTCCAAATGTCTTGCATTAAATAGTGATGTTGAATTACTTGTAACACATGTTTCACGTCAATAAGAAACTTCCAAAAAAATCCAACTCTCTTGCATTAAAGAAAAATTTCAAATTAGAAGCAATTCATGCTTCATGTGAATTTCACATGTATAAGCCTTAATAACACAAAAGACCCAACGTACCACAAGGACGCCTCCCGCCCCCTATGCCCCCAAAATCCCCATATTTCTGGGATTGGGATGTCTCTGAGATGTGGGGACTTGGAAGGGACATCCCCATACTGCCCCACCACCCACACTGTTGTCACCTAAACATCTCCCTCTCAAAGGGGACATTTCCAAGACCTAGGGACATCAGGACACCCCTAAGAGGTCAAGGGACTCTCAAGAGTCTCTTGACAATCTCAAGGACACCCAAACATATCTTGTGGCCAATTAGACAAAAAAGAAATTAAAAAAAAAAAACCAAATTTCTTTTTTGAACCTCGTGCCCAAGGCCAAACCCTAATGGCCTATAGACCCCGCCCAAACCCCAAAAATTCTATAAATTTGCCCCCTATCCTCATTTCAACTAACAAAAACAAATCAACAACCTAACAGAAGTGAGTGTGAGAATGAGAGCAGCAAGCCTGCAAGTGCAGGGTGAAAGAGTGGGAGTGAAGAGCAAAATGGTTAAGGAGGAGCAAAAGAAGTGTAAGAAGAGCAGTGACACCAAGTTACCAACTCACAGGATTGAAACTAGCATTTTTCAAGCAAGAGATAGGCTTCTGTGACTGGCGTTTTCAATTCTTTTAATTAGTCTCATGATTTATGTTGTTAAAATATATATAATATGTTGTATATTATCAATTTGGTTGATACAATCTATATAACTATGACATTCATGTTGTTAAAATTCATATACTAGGCTGTATATTCACAATGGTGTTGATAAATATTAGAATCTATATGCCCAAATGGTTGCATATTGACATGTACGTCGTTAAAATTAATACACTAGATTGTATATTGTCATTTATGTTTGATAGAATCCACAATCATGGCTGTATATTGTCATCAACATTGACAAAATTCATATACCAAGATGTATGTTGCCAACATTGACAAGATTCATATACCGAGTTGCAAGTTTTAATTTTAAATTTCAAATTCAATAGTTATTAGTTAAGTTTGCAAATGAATCATGATTCAATCAATAATATTAATGAATCATGATTCAACGAATAATATTAATGAATCATTATCAAATTTTAAATTTTTTAATTAATTAACAGCAAGTTGTCATATTTTAATTTGTTAAGTTTAAGTCTTTTAGCTGTTCAATGTATTTTTATTGTCAAATTAGGATTATAACTTTTGTGTATCCTTTGCTTCTACGCTTCATGCAACCTTAAGTAAGAAAAAAAAAGTGAAATCCTTGTTTGAAAAAGACTAAGAAAAAAATATTTTTTATTGTGTATCCTCTGCTTTTGTGCTTTGTGCAACCTAAATTAAGAAAAACAAAAAAAAATCTCAGTGCCTTAATCCATTGCATTATGCATATGTCATTATGAGTTCTAATGGCATGAGTGAGAATGAGGTTGAGCTTCAACAAGAAGTTGAAAGTGAAACCAAGTCTGATTATGCACCTAATGAAAGTGCAAAAGTAGAGAGGGGTGACCATGAAACCCAAACCAATAATTCCATTGCCATTGCAAATATTAATTGCCCTTCCACAGTACTAGCAAAATATGCTAAGGGTCCCTTTGATCCTAAGTCTCCTCTAAGACAATTTGCAACAAAATTACAAATAAAACTTGGGGTATCTAGAGGCACCAGGTTCTAGAAGTACCACTTTTGTAACCTTGCATTTCAGTGCAGTATTACCAAAGTTAATGCCCACTTGCTTCATATCCAAAATAGAAAATGTAGAGTATGTGAGAAGTTGGCCAAAAAACTGAACTATAGGGCTGAGAAAAGTGAGTTATGGGGTTGTCCAAGCAGTGAAGATATTGCACCTACATTTGCTTCTTTGTCTCTAAGGTCGAGGGGTCATCAATGATAGGGTTCTACTTCTACTACTTTGCAAAGGCCAGTTGTACATATGCCAATTTCTTATACTACAAGAGTAGTAGAGGCTAGGGGGAAGCACAAGATGACTAGTGATGCTCCAAACCCTCTAGTAGAATTATTCCATGTGTAATTGAAGGATGAGGCAAATGATGTCATTGGAAAATTCTTCTTTTCTAATGGCATTCCATTCCATGTGGCTCGCTCTCCTTATTATAAGGAGGCAGTGGCGAAAATTGCGAGGGTAGGACCATCATACATGCCACCAAGGGAGACAAAGTTTAGGACCACATTCTTGGATAAAAAATATTCCGAGATAAAAAATTTAATGGAGAAAATGAAAGAATCCCAAGTCGCGTGTGGATGTAGCATAGTCATGGATGGGTCAATGGACATTAGGCAATATCCACTCATCAATAACATGGTGACATGTACAAAGGTGTTGTATTTTCTTAGGGCTATTGATTGTTTAGAGTGTCACAAGGATGTAGATTTTCAATTTCAAATCCTCAAAGATGTTATTGAGGAGGTTAGGTCGCAAAATGTGGTCCAAGTAGTGACGGATGTCGCCCATGTGTGCAAACAAAGTTGTAGGGAAGTTAAATGAGGCAGTTTATAGACATATTTGGCGGACTCCTTGCTGTATGCATGCCATGAATAATACACTCAAGGACATGGGAAAGATTGATTGGATCAATAATTGTCAATGATACTAGAGATGTGCAAATATTTATCTATAACCACCACACTTCACATGCACTCTTCAAGACTTTCTCTAAGAAGGAATTCTTGAAACCTATAGAGACTAGATATGCATCATATTTCATTCTCTTAGAGAGGATGCTTGAGTTGCAAGAGGCATTGCAACTAATGGTTATGGCAGCAAAATGCAATCGGTGGCCAACGTCCAAGACAAAGTAGGTGAAGAGGGTGAAGGATGTGGTGAAGGGTGATGATTTTTGGGGTGATACAAAATATTGTCTCCATCATTTCTCCAAACTTCAAAGTCGTTACATATGGGCATTCCAATGCACATAGCCTTGGAGAGGTGTATGAGCGCATTGATTCTATGCTTGACCAAATGAAGGTTGTCGTACAAACATTGCAATTCAACAATAAACATATTCAGCCAATCATTCATTAGAGATGGGAGAATATCAGCAATCCCTTGCACATGGCTACTTATGCATTCAAAACCAAGTGGTAAGTGCAAAGACCTGGTATAATTACACCCATATAGGATGTTGAGGTGAATGTAGAGTTCACGAAGCCCATCTAAAAGGTGTATGATTTTGTAGAGGCCAGCATCATTTGTATTGAGTGGGAAAAATTTGCCTCTCTTGAAAGTTATTTTGAGGAAGCCAAGATGGATAGGGAAACAATGACATAGAAGGACCCAATTTTGTGGTTTACTATGCATGGGCCAACATCTTTGACTACCTCTCTAGCAGTTTGTTTGCTATCTTAGGTTTCTAGTTCCTCTACTACTGAGAGGAACTAGTCTAGTTATAGTTTCATCCACTCCCTTATGAGAAATAAGCTTACATCTAGGAGAGCAGAGAAGCTTGAGGTTGTATAAAGCATAGCTGAAAAACTCAAACTCGACAATAACTCAATAGGCCCAAAAAATTTAAAAACTTCAGACTCGGCAAAAACTGAGTAAGAACTCGGCAATAATTTCGCAAATTTATCAAACATTTGAAAATACACAATTTTCTAAAATACTCTTCAAATACACATATATACTGAATTTGTAGAACATATTACTTATTTCCATCATATATAAATCAAAATTTGAGTCCAATACATCATAGACCACAAAACAAGTACAACCTCCAAATACATATTAATTTCAAGTTTTTGAATATCACTGAAAATTATAAATCATAAATTTCATCTATAACTAAAGCTCAAAAAAGTTTGTTGTTGTTGTTTGGGTGTTGCTAAAGTAGATGGTACAGCAGCAATATCCTCAATAGGTGCTTCATCCACAGTGATAGGATCAAGCTCCGTATGTAGGAAACTACCTCTGTTGGCTTACCAACCTCAAATTCTATCTCCTCATATGAGGCCACTTCTGCTTCCCATTTAGTTGTCTCCCTCTCCAAAACAACTAACTCATCATCAGTTAAGAATGGATTCACATCAACATCATCGGGCTCACCAATCCAATTCTGAATATGAATCAATGTCATCAAGGTCAAGTGCTTCATGTGAACTTTGCTCCTGTACCTTCCTTTCATGTAAACAAAGGTTGTATCACACATAGACAAGGTCATTCAAGTGTATTTGAGTTAACCTATTGCCCTTCTTTGTCTGAATGGCCTCAAAAAAACACTCCAGTTGCACTCACAACGAAAAGCACTACAAGGCTGAGATAAAATGTGGAAAGAAAGCTTTTGAAGATTAGGCATTGTGGCACCATAATCTTCCCACCACAAATCTGCAAGGATAACAATTGCCATTTATAACTTAGTAAGGATTTTAATAAACTTAAAAATTAAAGTAAATGGTAAAATAAAATTAAACGCATGTTTTTTTTACCTGGTTGCAAATTGTCTCCTACGAATGCAAAAATTTTAAGAAAACAATGCCCATTTGGCCTTCTTATAACTTTGTAATTCATCAAGTATGAGGTCTTGAAGATTCTCACCATCAACCAATCTCTCAATACATGTGTTGAGGCCAACAAGAACCTCTACATCTATTTTGAAAGTAGGAGAGAAATAAAACATGGGGTTTAAATAGTAGGCAATAGCATGAATATGTTAGAGGAGTTGTCAATTCCACCTCCAATCAATTATGTGCCATATAGGTTCATCTTTGGTCTTGTTTAACCCATACAAATGTGGAATTACCTCTTTAACCTTATCCATGGCCTCATATAGATATCCCATGGGGTTTTGATCCCCATCCACTAATCATAGAACACTAGCCAGTGGTTTTCACACCTAAATATCAAAAATTTAATAAAATCAGAAAATTGTAATATTGGAATATTAAAATATAAATCATCAATCGAAGTTTGAAAACTTACATAAATCATCCATGAATTTGGAAAAATCTATCATCAAAAATGGCCTTCATGACCTTATCTGCTTCAAGCTTCCTACAATATAGACTCTCCAACCATCTTTCAATCACAAACATGCATTTAAGGTTGGGAATTGTAGCTAATATGCTCTATAAGGTGAGGAAATTAGTAGCAAAATGTGTGACTCCTGATCGCACAAGATCCTTACCATCAATGTGCTCTCTCATAAGATTCAAGACCCATGCGTGGTTGTAGATGTACTTTGTGATATTTCTTCCATATTCAAACACATTCTTCACCCAACCTAGTTTCCCTACGTCCTCAAGGAGCAAGTCAAGACAATGGGCAGCACAAGGGTTCCAAAATAATGTCAGGTGTCTCACCTATAGAAGTTTATCGGCTACCACATATGCAGCTACATTGTCGATCACAATTTGAATGGCATTTTGCACTCCCACTTCCATCACCACCTCATCCAACATGTTGTAGAAGGCCTCTGCATTTTTCACTTCATTAGAAGCATCAAGTGATTTTCAAAATACCAATTGTCCCTCTAAAGACACTGAAAAGTTGATGAGTGTCTTATTTTTCCCATTTGACCAAACATCAAATAAAATGGTGCAGCCTTTCTTTTCCCAAATTCTCCTTTCTTCTTTCACTAGTCAACGTGTGTTTTGGGCATCATTCTATAATAATGGCCCACTCAACTCATGACAATTGGGGCCTTGAACCCCTTACCTACCACGATCAATGCATTGACCAATTGTTAACAATAAGGACTAGAAGTAACATTGAATTGAATATTATTGTAGCACCAAAATCTCACACATGCCAACTTCATTTCATGTTGCAACCCTCTATTCCATGCAGTACCTTCCAATGAAGGTTGTGCACCAAGAGTATTATGAGGAACAAAAAAGCTAGAACTATGGCTGCCCACACTTCCTGATCCTTGCATCTGTGGCCCAATAGAAGAAGACCCCCCTATTGGAAGAATGAAGAAGGAGACCTCTGATTTATTGTCTTTGTTGTCATTGATGCCAACATTGTTTTATGTTTGAATATATGCTCATCCGGTAAACTATGTTCGTGCTACACCAATCCGGTAATTTGGTCTGGAACCTCTCTGAAGTGTATGTCGGCTCATATAATTTTGATATGTTTTTCAAGAGTCTTAGATGCAATTGTGATTGGGGAATCAGCAATTTTAGTTGAACAGGTTGAAAGATTTAAATGTCAAAAGTTCGGCTTACAGTTTTGTTGTGTTTATCTTTTGGCCGACTTAAGGTGTACGTTTCATGAAGGATTATTTTTAGGTCCGAGCCCACCTAAATTGTCTTGCATTTTTTGTTTTGAGCACCAAAAAAGTTTTGTTTTGTGGCCGACAAGATATTTTGAATTATGTATGCTTATATCCAATTAGCCCGACCTAATTGATGTATGAACCGTGTGTATATGGAATATCTTTGTATTGAGCATAAATATATATATATATATATATATATATATATATATATATATATATATATATTTGAGATGTACATAGATGCATGTATGTTTTGCGAGATAGACAGAGAGAGAGATGAAAAAGAAGTGATGATGTGAGATATGTGATGAAGTGATATGGCAGTTGATGATAGTTGTTGTACACCTGCAATCCAGTGCCAGACTTTCCATCTTTCAGAGCTTAATTGGAACTGTACTCAGCACTTAGAAGGTGCATTCCTTTCAGTTCACATCTCTGGAAGTGAACCATATCTGTGTACTCCGACTATGAGCCTTTCAAGGACAGTGTGTCCTAGCAGTGTGCCATGTAATATCTTGTCATCCTCACCGTGGTTTTTCCCACTTTGAATTTTCCACGTAAAAATCCTGGTGTCCATGTGTTGTGTGATGTTATGTTCATTTCCATGTTCTTACCTACTGCTGCAGCAAGATACATTGTAATAATTGGATAGTTAGCAATCAATTGGTTTAGTAGAATAATGATTCATTGCCCCCCCCCCCTCTCAATATTCTATGTGTTCAACACCCCAATATCTCCTTGTGACCCTATAGAACTAAAACCTGGGATCGCGGGATCCATTGCCTCTGCTGTTTGCTTTTTACCTACCTTCCTTTGCTCAAATGATACAAGTTGTGCTTTCACCTCCCTCTCAACCTCTTCAGTAGCTTTTTCACATGGCTTAACATCTCAGCAAGGGATTCATGCAAGGTGGTATTTGAGTCGATTTATGCCGCCATTCATAGACTTAGTGTAGTGGATACAAATAACCACTCCTCACACTGCACCCAGTGTTCCAAATTTCTAGCAAGGATCCCTTGGTTTACCACCAGTTCTTCTACTTGCAGAAGCCATATTCTTTTAGAAAAATACAAATGAAATCTAGCAAAAGGAGACAACATAAAAAATTAGCAGTACTCTTTACGAAAGGAATTATTATTATAGACATTACAAAAGAATCGATCAACTTCATTGCTAAAAGAGGACTATGCAAAATGTTGAAATATTTAAATTCTTGGTTACTAATAAAATGTTATCATTAATAATTTAATAAAGTAGAATCTAATTTGGATATTCAAACTAAATTATCTTAGACTGTGTATTGCTTATAAACTTGTACAATCACATGTATCTTTTCATCTTGAACATTTTTCCTTTCCAAATATTGGTTTCCTTTTATTGGCTCTATGTTGTTGAGTTATAATCAGTGAACAATATTTTGGGGTTTCAAGAAACTTGGTACTATCAACTATGTTTTGTTGTAAATTTGTAATGCTTTCCTTTATGGCCAATATATCAAATGAGTTTCAAATTCATGTCCAAAAGTTGCTTTATGGCCACTGTATCAAATATTTTTGTATGTACTGCACAATATATTCTTTTGCTATCTGCCCTCTCCTACTATTTTTTCTATTTGGTATTTTCCTATCAATATTTTATCTTGTTGCTTCCACCATCCATTTCTACTTCTTTTTTATCTACACTAGTTTGTGTTGTTCTAATGAGACAAATAGAAAAGAAAGAAAGACTATCCTAATGCTTTCTTTTTCTTTATGGAGTATTTAGCATCATGGATATAATAAGTATTATTTTATGAACATATTGGTCTGAAAGAAATCCAAAAACTTGATTCCAAACATTGATAACCTTTTATATGGTAACAGGGAAAATAAGTTTAGAGATAATATCACCAAAGGAAAGCATGCGGCAACAAAAATCCCTTCCATTCTTGACAATAATGACATAAAACTTCATACTATTGGAAAAATATTGTCATTGATGTCGAAGAGCATGTCAGTGGTGAATTTATTAGAAAATACATTCTGCCAAATTCATGGAACTAATATCGAGATATCATTGCGCAAGAAGTTAACTATTTTGCTAAATAATGATTTATTCTATACATGGGCTGACCCACGTCTAGCACCCAATTGGAGAAAATATTAAAAGAAATAAAAATAATACGATAAAATTTGGGACGACCCCCTTATGGTCCCACCCCAAACATGGGATAATTTAAATTAAAAATAAATTAATTTTTGGGCCTTCCAAAGAGGGATGACCCCCTTGATATGAGCACCCCTCTTGGGCAAGAAAATTAAAATAATTAAAATATATTTATTGGAGTCGCCTCCCTTAAGTGAAGGGGCATTTTGGCAAGTATAAATAAAGGATTGAGAGGGAATTAAAAGTAACCAATTTTCAAGGAATATTATTCCTATGAAGAGCAGAAATAAGAGGTTATTAAAGCATATTTATGAGAGCAATTTGAGCCCATTTTGTGGAAGATATTGGAGCAAACTTATGGTGGATTTTTGAAAGAAGTTTTAGCAGACTTGAATGTTGTTATTAGCAGATGTGAAAAGACATTAAAGCAGATTTGTAAAGCATATTGAAGCAGAAATACTCAAAAAGACAAACATTACATTCACTTGGAGGTTGGAGCCTCCTAATTGAGGAGATCGAGAGGTTGGTGCCTCTTATTAGAAGAGATTCGTGTCTCTTTCTGCGTTGGTGCTCAGTGGTGGGGATTGGAGTCTTCAAGGGTTTGGTGCCTACGAAATTCGTAAGAAGGTTTATACAAGCAATATTTTGCCATGGTTTTCTCCCCTAAGGGTTTCCACTTAAAATCGTGTGTTCTTCTTGTGTTCTTAATTGCTAGATCTTGCATGTATGCTATTGCTATGGATGATTAAGTTTTGAAGTAATATTGTTGTGATTGATTAAGTTGTGAAAAAAGAAAACTTTGACCTATATTGATTCACCCCTTGCCCCTCACTCCCCTTTGAGTATAAGTGTGTGTTTCGTAACATACAAAACTTAGCAAATGAAAAAACACTCATAAAACTTCATACAAAACATACCAACTAAAAAAACACTCATAATTTTTAAAAAACACTAAGATCGATCAAGGGAAGATTTCCATACTAAGAACAGGGCATTGGGAAGCATTTTTGGGAAAAACCTCTAATAATTATTGTGTCCTGTTGTGCCCTCATCACATCTCGTCATGCTGCTAAATCACATCATGGAAGAGTCAAAATGCATTAAAAATTAATGTTTTGCTTTTTTCGTTTTTATACTAATTCTCAAGGAGTTTATTTGCGAAATCATGTGCATTTTTGGGGGTTTCCAACCAAAACTCGCCACAATTTTTTTGCAAAACCTAGCAAGGAGTTATTCCGCGAGTCACTCACCACCAATTTTGGTGAGCGAGCACTAGCAATTTCATCGAGTAATCGGTGAGTTATTCAACATAGGTACATAGTGCCTTCCATCTCATTGACCACAAGGCACTTACACACAAGGAGAGTCCAACATCATGATGGGACGTAGAGCCAAAGGAGCCAACACATGTTGATGATGATGCTACGAGATAGGGCTGGTTGGTATTGTTTGGAGGAGCTTGAGCATGTGGAGTCCAGCAATTCTACTGATGAGGAGTTTGGGAATGATTAGAGTCCTCAGTTCACTCCATTTTGTTATTTTGAACATTTGTCATTGTATTCATCATTATGAAATTTCAAATACAATATAAATTTCAAATTCAACATTTTGATTGTTAAAATTCACTTCAAAATTCAAATATTAATGCAATCATTGCAATGTGTTTACAACTTTAGTTAAAATCTTTAAGTTTAAAGTTTACTAATTAGTAGTTTTACTAGTTTGCAAAAGTTTCATTTGTAATTCTTATAATTATTCCTTATACAACATTTTATAACTATTTTTTCAAGTGCCATATGTATTTCAGTGCCCTCAACCCCCAATCATCCCAAAACTTGGGCCCTTGGTCCTCATGCCATGGAACTATGAGAAGACCATGAGACCATATCAAAGTATCACTTCCTATGAGATTGATGACGACTTGTAGCTCAACACAATAATAGCATTTCCAGTAATTGAATCATTGCATCACGAACTGTTCCTAGTACAACAAGCCTATTTGAACAAGCCTTGAAATATACTAACATCATTATGGTATTTCATTAAACTGACAACTCCACCAGATAACCTTGTCGACAAAATCACAAAACAGCTATATTGTCTAATAAATCTAAGAAGAAGTGATCACAATATGAGCCAAAATAAGCCCCTTTCATAATGCCAGACATAACAAAAGGGAACCATACAGCAAGAGATGATAGGCAAGATCATATAAAAATTAGTGATGATCAACAATATTTTCCACCCCTCCTCTCTGTGAAATCAACTGAGATAATCAAAGACATAGAACCTAACAACAAGAACGATGCATGCATTCACAGCTTCACACAAAGGATATTACCCAGCCTACTGAACTAAAATGATTCCTCATAAAGTTTAAGAAACCAACATAGCAAGCTCCAAAGATACAAATCATACAATTAAATATTTCAAAAAGATCATATTCTACAGGTGGGTCATTTCTTGTGCATGGCCAATGTGACCAAGAACTATAAAGAGAGAAGCATGCTAAATCTAAGTCTAATACACATCCAAAATTGCCACTAGAAACATCATAAGCAAGCAACCGTTTTATCTACACATCCTCTCCCTTACCAAGTTTCAAGCCATCTTGAAGGTCTTTTTCCATTTTCTCAACACAGCTGGCAGCAGCCTTGCATTTACTCAAAACAGCATCCTCCTCCAGATGCCCATCCTGAACAGCCTGATAGGCTGACACTATCTTTTCCAATGCACTTCCAGCAGGCAGCTTCTGATTTCATGACAAAAAGAGCAAAATAAATTACTCCAGCATTGCATCCATACTAACAGATATATAGACCTTTCTTTGTCAACAGTATTGAAAAGTACACTGCAATGTTGAGTTGAAAAAAACATGTTTATGGCAGTCATCAAAAGATTCAAACAACTGTCTGCTTCAGAAAACTCAAATGGATGAGAACAGTTCACTCTACTTACTAATTTACTGGAGTGTAAATTTTTCCCACTGCTTGTATTGTTATCTGAGGGCAGCAGAGAACTTCTGTTTATCAGCTCCTCCTTCAGGATCTGACCACGAGACCCAAAGACTTTTCTTTCCTCCCAAATATCGACCTACCATATTTTGAACACAATTACCAAGCAACGATTAAGACAGAACCAAATAAGAGTACCATGCACATTCAAATCATAAGACATACAGCACAATATTCAATAGCATCATATATAAAAGTACAAGGCTATCCTCAATATTTGGGAATAAGCATAGAGATCAAACTCTTCTTATAGAAAATGTGAGATGGATTATATTGTAGAATATTATGTGTATGCCAACAGACAGGTAATATAGGAACCAAAAGCAAATTTTCATAAAAAGATCTATCTCAGAGTATGGTAAATTATTACATTGCTGCTGCTCAACTAGAAAATGAATGGATTGTCTAACAATTCATTGAATGCGAACGTGAAAATGTGACCTACAATTCCCTTCATCCATATCGTGTATATCTACACTGTTTGATAATATCTAAATATTACTCTCTTCCACTTGAAGCATAATGTGTATTTGGAAATTCTCAAAAAAGCATAATTGCATTGCTACAAGGAAACGGCAGATAGCTCACAAAAGTGAAGTACAGTTCACTTGCCATGTCTTTCACCAATATCCTAAAACACCCGAACTCTGAAACGCTAATCTTAATTTGTGTCTCTTAAATTTATACCAGTGGCTATCTTGTCACAAAAATATTGTGCATCCAATGATAGGTACAAAATTAGATTATAGAACTCCACCTCATGTAAGTGCTTAGCCAAGCAAACATCTTTTTCTAATTAACGGATCCATCACTTGAAGTATGTTATAAGAATTGGCCACTTGATTTGCCTGAACCCCAATGTAAATAATGAACCCTATCACACTTTTATAGACATCATTACCTTAGCGACCTGGCATTTATTGATCGAATTTAATTGGTACTGTATAAATTAAGAGAAAATTGTCAAACATCACGATGGTTATTTCAGTAAACTTACATGGAAGACTATGTGTTCTTACATATGATTGTATTTAAACTTAAAGCATACTCCATTCAGCTTTCCAAGCATAAAGAAACTTCAGCAATATCCTAAGGATAGGTTTAAATATCTTCCCATTACTATTATTATTAACTTATGAAGTTTAACTCTCAGGTAAACTTTGCAACTGACTTTGAATGGCCTTGCAGTGCACCGTCGAAATTGAAACAATTCTACTCCAAGTTGTTGCTTTATCATGTTTTCTCAAATCTTTGAGTTACATTTCTCCAACATTTGGGAAGGTATTTCTGCTTTCCCTGGGAAAATCACAAGGCAAATAGTCATTGGTGTGGATATGTTATAGAACTCTGAATAAATCCATTTGAATGCCTGAGTATCCACTGGCATTGTATGATAAGAGTAGTTCTACTTCTGAAAATACTACATTTCTTATTCTATCCAATCTCAGTGTATGTTTCATACTATCATTCATTTCTTTCAATTCATCCATTGATATAATTGCCATTTCCACTATTGATGAAGAGGTCTTCCTGGAAGTTTCAAGTGAAATTTGAGCCCTATCAATTACCATTAATTTGAAGAGATCGAAGAAAAGTTATAACAATATTTGTGATCCCACTTCCTTTTAGGTT